>JAKOPK010000403.1:0-24164 GCA_024195185.1 Coniferiporia weirii
AAAAAAAAAAAAAAAAAAAGAGTGCATTGAATTTTTTTCACATGGACCGGATTTCAAATTCTTTCATGTGCACCTCCTATTCAAGATTGCTTACTAAGTAAGGAGGTAAACAAATGCAAACAGTATTATTACCTTCGAATCTCGCTCTCTTTTGAAATTTCCCGCCTTAAAAAAAGGTCGATTGGGGTGTTGAGCTCTATTAGCTTTTTAAGTAAGGTTTCGGGGCCGGGTCGTGCGCTCAATTGGTCTACATATATGTAGATGGATCTAGCCCTCAACAGAAACATCTTCAATACCGTCTATCCTGAGAGCAGTGGAAAACAATGCGCAGATTTGACTTGCGTATCCCCAATAACGAAACGAAGCATTAACATTGCTGCCCTAGCTTCCGAGTCTCAGAATGGCAGCGCCAGAATCATTTTTCAAGTTTCTGTTACACAAATTACACAGATACAACAACGTCGCTGACGTGCAAAGAATACAACAAACAAAATTACACTTTGATGTGGCTCTCTCTGGGCCTCGCGCTCTCAAACTTACAACAATAGTCCCTCACCAAGCAAGTGTGCCCTTCCCTTCCTCAAGTTCCGAGCAGATGCGGTTCGCGGAGCAGGAGTCAGACGAAGGGTCCTGTGACACGGGGCGTGCGGGATATATTTCTTTCCCGACGCGACGTTCCGCCTCAAGATGGCTTTCGCAGTAATCTAAGTGAAGTTAGTAAGGCATCGTCAGTATGCACAGACGGAATTCGGGGGTCAGTTTTTCGTGACACACCTAGAACACGGCCTTGGTAGTACAACACTCCGTTTTCTTCCCTTGGGTGCACTAGGTTCGTGAGGTAGATGTATTTAGCGAAGGTCTGGGGCAACAGGAAGGGTTCGGAACTTACAGACGCCGCTTCCGTATATGCCCGCATTCATACTTCGTTGGACGCCCTCACAGAGGTCGAAGTCCTCTTGCTGGACCTGCGTAAAGAACTAGAAGCAGAGTTAAGATCGGTGTTAATTAAGTAAAGTTTACTGGGCAGCTACGAACCCGCTTATTCTCAGAGAGCACATCTTCTGTGACACCTCTACGGTTGAATACCTAATAAGAATCCCAAAAGGTTTGTTCATGCTGTTCGTAATCGGATATATAAGTTGGGCACGTACATCAAACTCCATGCGAGTCTGCGGATGTATCTCGGTAAGACGCAAGAAGCAGAAACATCAGTGATCACACATACCTTCGTCGCACTCAGTGGTACGGTCCGCATGATATAAAATATCTCCGGTGTGACGGTTACCCCATTTCTATTTTGATGAGACCATATAAGCTCAATAAGCATGACGTCAGAGTAAAGAATAGCCTGAGCGATCTGGCATACGTTGGGAAGACGAAGGTAAAGCGCTGTATCTCCGCCGGATTCGACTTCTTGGGTGCTGAGTGTCGGGCCGAGTTCATGAGTGGTTCGACCTGGTACTGCTTGAGGTCCAGCGACTGCAGCGTACAAATTTCCAGTGTCAGAAACAGTGCGTCAGTACAATGGACATGCTTACATCCGCAAACCCGGGATGTGCGATGCTGTCATTTACCCGGTTATTATGAGCTGTACGCAGGTACGGGACCGCCGCTTACGGGCAGTGGTAGCACTCCTGATATCCATCCGTCATCACCTTCCAATTGAAGTTACCGTGTGCCTCGCGCTTGTAGAACGGTCTAGTCCATCGTCAAAGTTGGCGCGTGATTAATGCGGCCCTTCAAAACTCTATTAGTACTGTATAGTAGGACGCACTCATATTGACTAAAGTCCGTGTCCTTCCACTCGGCCGGAAGCTGCGCGAAGTGCTCTTCAAATGGCACGGGAGTGGGAGACGCATCGAAGTTGAGGAAAATGAAACCTTGCGCTGTAACGTGCGTGTGTACCTTGAAGAGACCCTAAACTCAGATTAAGCACATAATCAGTCAGGAATAAATGACAACAATAGCAAAAACGACATCAGTAATGCAGAAGAAATTATTTTACGTACATTCGCACTCTTGTCGAAACCTTCGACCTGGTCGAACTGAAGAAGGTTTAACAAGTAATAAGCGCCGATTCTTCTTCGACGGAGTCCGAAAAGTTACCTTGGGCGCTTTCACAAGATCACCCTTCGCATTATAACTCCACCCATGATACTGAATACGAAAAAAGGGTCGCTGAGAAACTCATAAATGATATTTTCCGAGGAAGTTCTTGCCTTGCATCCGACAACCAGACTTGACCCCGCGGCTTTTGTGACGACGGGGAACGCGCGATGTCTGCATACATTGTGGAACGCTTGATAGTTATTGTCGCGGTCACTAGGGTTCCTGTCAGTATAACTTGAGAAAAAACGATTTAGGAAATTAAGCAAGTACCGAATGATGAAGTAGTTGAAGACATAGTTTCCTGCAAGTTTTACGAAGTCAGGAAAGGATACAAAGTAGTGGAACAAAACCTTACCGCTGACATAGTCTCCGGGCTTGGAGAAATGGCCGGTGTGCGATGTCAAAAGCCAGACCTTGAGAATGGAGAATAAAGTCAGAGCTTGTACAGGGGGCGACGGATAATCGTCCCACCTTGGAGAAAATCGCTCGTTTTTCAAGTTCAAATATCGACTCGTCCCTCATCCATCGTGAGGGGAGAGTCTTGTGAGAGTCATTCGAGGGTGTTATTTTCGCTTTCGTGAAGGAGAGGGCGTCGAAAGATTCCTCGAGCTTGGGAGCGACATCGACAGCAACAGGAGACATGTTGGGACAGAGATTTGACGAAAGTCAGCTTTGTGAGGGGGGCCAGACAAGTATCCCAGCCTTTTATGCGAGATGATATTGAGCCGATCCCGATAATCTAGTTCCACGGAGTCAATACTTCGCCTGGGCAAGGTGCGGGTAAAATCACGATGAGAAGATAACCCTCAAAGCTTGACGTGCGCCAGAAGAGTCATTGATGAGTCCAGGCACTGGAAGCACATAATAGGAGGATCAGTTCTCGCAGGTAACGCAAAAACCAGGCAAGTCAAGACGCGCAGACGCGCGCCTGCCGCAAACATTGAACGGAAAGACAATGATCGTGACGTGACGAGAAGACAGGAGGGGCAAGAATATTAAACTGAGAAGATCTATCTTCGGCGATGGAACGACACCAGCAGTGGAGATATTTCAGTCTGCCCATGCAAAAAAGGAATACCGTTTCTAAGTGACTTCGCTTGTGCCATGTCCGATTTGAAGGATGATAGAACGGTGAACATTTTACGCATGGTGCACTAGAGATAAGCACAATGGTCTTCGCTTCAACAAACCCGTTGTCCGCGCTTCGGTGGGGTTAATGTCAAGGAAAGTATGAGAGATGAAGCCCTTTCGCGGCAGAAGGACCAGCTTTCCTGCAGGTTGAAGAACAACAAATATTTGGTGCAAGGGCTCACAACGGCATCACGGGGCGCCGTTGCGTGACGTTATCATTATGTTAAACGTGACACTGATCCGGTAACAGGTGCCGAAAGCTTCTTTTATATCTTTACACGGACTCCCGGGTTTGCTACCGACGTCCACCTGCATGCCAGTACTCGAGTACCTATCGTATATCCTCTCCAGCCGCTATGTTTAATGCTTCTAGTCCCAGGTCCTTATCTGTGTCGGTTTTTCCTGCTAACGCGCGTACCACGACTTTTGGGCCTACCCGAAGGCAAAGGCCGTGACTCCGCTCGCCTTTGATAGGAGTATCCTATTTCAGTACTGGATTCGCTGCAAGTTGTCTCAGGATTGGGTCGAGAATTTTACTGAACACATGCCGGTATTTAGGCGCCGATATGGATGCTACCTGTCTTGTTTCCCGCATCCTGTCTTCTGACTTATATGGCTGCGTAAGGGGCCGCGTTGTACTAGGCTCAAGCCTCTTCCGAAGTCGACCACAAGATGCTCCGCACCCTCTACGTCGGTATATCTCTGCGATAGCTGCAGGGGTCTTAAAAAGTCTCCACTTTTAATGATAAGCAAGCCACTTAAAGATACATGAACATTCCATATGAACTTCCTCTCCATTGTGTTCTGACGCCCTTCCGTCGCTTGGCCGTGGTGCAGCCGACTGTCCTCGGTAACTCTATTCTGAAGCTCCTGTCTCCTGTGCTGTCGTAGGTTATCTCGTGATACTGCCAAGTGCTCCCTCTCGAATGGTCCGGTCCACCGAGCTGGATATAAGGCAACCGACCATACGGCGAGTTCGATAAAGTAAAGCTTGTCCCCCTAACTATCTTTGTTGGCTTTTTGAAATGGCCCCCGTTGCGACCGAGCGCATCACCCCCCTCTCTGTCGAGGAAGAACGGCCTGTAGAGACCGTTAGAGCCAAGGCCCGAAACCCGAAGACTCTTCCCGCACGATGGATGCGCGATGAAGGTATCTTTCAGCTTGAGAAGAGGGCGATTTTTTCGAAGGTATGTTGGTCTACTTCGACATCGACGCTCACGAACTGGTTCTGACTCCACATACCGACAGGCCTGGCTGTTGGCCTCCCATACTTCACGTTTTGTCAAACCGGGGGACTATGTTAGCGGTGCGTTTCTGCGGCTGGTTCGCTACTTCCGAAGCTCACACTTAGACGCGATCTAGGCAACTATGTCTTCGACTACTTTATCATACTGTTAGAAAGGCGAATTTCAAATTGCTGTGTCCATCTGACAGCCATCCTAGCGACCGCGATGGGAATTATCAGGCTTTCCATAACGTCTGCCGTCACCGCGCATTCCCAGTCGTCACAAAACCTACCGGTTCTACACTAGTCGTGGGATGCAAGGTGACCTATTCTCCTTAACGGGGTTCGTCTTTTCCCGGATTAACTTTACTTGCATACAAGTATCACGGCTGGAGCTACAACGCGAAGGGAGATCTTGTAAAGGCGCCAAAGGTCATTTATTAATATCTAAGCCCCTCTCGGGAGATCGGACTAACTGAAACGTGCCTTGTGACCAGTTCGACACGGTCCCGGGCTTCGAGAAGTCAGCGAACGTGGGTTTGCCTGAAGGGAACTTCGCTCCGTCCACACCGTCCATTCTCACATATCAATTGAACAGAGTCTCTTCAAAGTACATACCCATGTCACCCCACAGGGCTTCATTTTCCTCAACTTCGACGCATCGCCGACACCAGTTTCCTTCGAGGAACACTTTGGCCAGCTGCCAAATGAATGGAAGAACTTTAACAAGGACAACTACACGTGCGTGCCCGCTCCCTTTCGCGCCGATTCTTGCTTCCTTCTTCTCACGTGGGGCCGCCCCTTCTGCTTCATCAGGTATGCGTACAGCTGGCAAGTCGAAGGAGACTACAACTGGAAGACTTTAATGGATGGGTATCAGGAATGCTACCATTGCACGTACGTCGTCGTATTACCTATTAGAACTACTTCGCTACGATGTGATGCTAAATGGCTTTTTTTTTAGAATTGGGCACCCTGGTTTTGCCAAGGCAAGCTTCCTTCTTCTAAAAACGATCTGTTGCTTACTCTGACATTGCCCTCAAATTATCTTCTAAATATAAATTTATAACACCGCAGGCTCTCGATCTAAACCAGTATCGTGTGACTCCTCTGCAAAATGCTGCTCGTCATGAAGTACCCAATGCAAAGAACGGTCCGGTAGATGAGACGCCTCCAGTACGTATTTTGTGCAGAGATAAGGTATCGATCGGGTAACTAACGAAAACAAGCAGACGTTCACTTTCGTGTTTCCTACGTGCGCACATATCTTTTTCTCGCAGCTCGGAATACCAAGCCTAAGGCTGAAATTTTACGTACATCAGAACTGGCGTAACGGTCACTGACCCCATGTGGTACACGATGCGCACAGTGCCTATCTCCGCTACGAAGGCAAGTCCGCCAGCCGCTTTCCGGTCCGATTCCCTAACCAATGTAACAATCTAATCGCCGTATCTTTCAGACTCGAATGGAGTACGACGCAAGTGCTTATCCTTTTCTAAAAGTCGTTATCTTTAACGCGCGGCGTGCAGGTCTACCGCCACAAGTCCGTCCCGTATGAGGAACTCCGAGAGTTCATGAAAGTGAGCATGCTCTTCCCTCCTACGACCACTCGCCTTTACAATTTCTTACCACATCACCCAGTTCTACGAGCAGGTCGAGCAGGAAGACTACGACCTTTGCGTCTTGACGCAGAAGGGCCTCAACGCTGGCGTTTACTCACAGGGCATGCGTGCGTGTCTCTCCCTCCCCCTTTCCCTTTCACCCTTGAAATGCAATGCGTGTTTCCTCGTCACACCGCTAACACCCCGCCTCCGCCTTGCAGTACACCCCGACAGGGAGAACGGCGTGAACTACTACCAGGAACGCACCGTCGGTGAGTACTCCCCCCCTCTTTTCCCTCTCTTAATTCCGACCCTCCTTTCCCTCCTCTTAATTCCCTCTCTCACCTCCCTCACCCCCATCCTCCCCTCCCTACAGAGTTCTGCGAAACACACCTCGCAGCCGAGGCCGCAGCAGGGCGCGAGATCCATCCCGCACGGCCCGCGTCACAGCAGGATTCCGCCGATACCGAAGGAAACTCGGGTCCCACGTGTGCCGCGAGCAAGATTTGCTCGCAGATGGGGGCAGAGCATGGGGTGCTCGCGTGGTAAAGGCCAGAGTGGACTGACCCTTGACTTGGTGTGCCCCGGTGGTTGGGACCGTGTGCTGCGTTATGGTACCTGTATCTGCCTGGTGAATGTGAATGTAAATGTAACTGTAAGTGCGTGTTACGGTGCGGTGTACGTTTTACTGTATTCTCTACGCTGCGTCTCGATGTACTGCATGTACACTTGTACACTATGACATGCGTGTACGGCGCGGCGAACAACGAAGTAACGAAATAAAACAAGTACCCGATCCGAGTCGTCCAAAGATAAGTACCACATCGTCGGGCCGGGTTAAGTCGGGTCGAGAAACCTCCATTAATATTGACATTTAAACAAGCATGCAAGGGGGCAGAAAAAAAGGAAAAGACGTCTAGGTATCATATATTATTCCCGATACCTTTAGGTAGAGGGTTCTGTAGTGTGATAATTCAGGGATATCAACATGATTTATAAGCAATTACATATGACCCGACCATCGGACTATTTCTTTCTTTAGAAAAAATTTGCTTTATTCGGAATGCCGCGATGCCGCTGGCTCCTTACCATTGGCTTGGGTCCTTTTTTTGCCCTTTTATGGTTAAGCGTGTCTTTTGAAAATCGCCTTTTTCGTTCATGACTACTCTGCAATTACGTTACACCTCTCCCCCCCCCTCCATGGTTTGACTGTACATTTTTACGTGATTCCTTCACCATCTCTCTCTTGTCTTGGCTGTATGCTTTCACGTGACCTCACTTTTTTTTTTGATTCTCAATTTATATACCGCTATAGTAAAGTATACAAGATGCGGTCATCCAGTTGCAGTGACGCTGTTAAGTTCAAAGGTTCAAGGAGGGTTCCAGGTTTTGGATACGGCATAGGCGGAGTCGATGGTGGACTTGGATTAGGTGGACTATGAAGATGGTTACGACAATGTACTTGGAGAGGCGCATACGGTGAGCGTGCCGGTGGAGGGTCGGGTTACGACAAAGGGCATGCTGGACTCGAGGGTGGGCAAATGAGCTTGTAAGAACAAAGAGCATAAGCTTAAGGCTGTATGCTTGACGAAGTACAGCTTATATAGACCTATGGAAGGGGGTGGAATAGGATGGAACAGTGTCTGGGTGATATGTAGTAGAACATGGGGGAAGCGCATGGAAGGGATGACTGAGCATGGTACATGATCAGTAAGTGCAACGAGGTCATGGAACGTACTAGAGGCATGTGGGGATAGGAGTTGGTGGAGAGTGCAAGGAAAAATGTAACACTGCCTCTTCATTAGCCTCGACAAATCACCGTATTTGTTAAATTTTATAAGAGAAAAGGAGAAAGGAGGGTGGAGGAGTTGGTCAGAGTGAAAGGGAGGAGCTTACGGGCTTGGAGGAAAAGATGGCAAGCGCAGTGATTTGATAAAGAAAATGAGGACAACAAGAGGGGATTAGGGAGAAAGAGAGAGGGAGAAGGAATTAAACAGATAATAGAATAAGACGACGTGGGATTTCGTATCAAGGTGCAGGTCGTGAGGTGTAGTACACGGTGACATGGGGGGGCGTATTGATGTGATCGCAAACCTGGCG
Source organism: Coniferiporia weirii (assembly GCA_024195185.1). Lineage (NCBI taxonomy): Eukaryota > Fungi > Basidiomycota > Agaricomycetes > Hymenochaetales > Hymenochaetaceae > Coniferiporia > Coniferiporia weirii. The sequence continues at coordinate 8,167 of JAKOPK010000403.1, forward strand.
CCATACTTAGCTCGAACCCATATAAACTAAAAAACAGGAAGGGTTGAGGAATGGGTTATAGAAATCCATCTACATGTAATCTGTGAGTCATAATATCCCAATAGGGTCAAATAAAGACCAATAATGCCAAGTAGTTGGGATGGCGGGTATAGGGGTTGTACACACTACTGAGTTGATTTTGGGTGATAAAAGGGGGAGAGAAAAGTGGGTGCGATAGAGGAGGGAAATGGGTGCGAGTAAGGAAGAAAAAGTGAAGTGCGCACTGTTTGGGCCTTTTAAGGTCATACCCAGGAGTAGTTAGTTTAGGGTCATTTCGGACCGGGTCTCTGCCTAGTTAGAGTGGTCCTGGGCTTCCGGGTCGTTCTCGTCTTCATCCATTTCCTCAACTTCTTGAACAAAGGCAGGACCTCCAAAGTCAGTGCAAAGCCGCACTGCTGCAGTTGTGGGACGGGGTCGCCATACCGGTTGATGGTCATCATTGATGTACATGCTCCATCATACTCCATCGGGTCCCCAATGGGAGTTGGTCAGGGGGAGTTGGCGTGTTTGAGTCAGGACTGTCTGGGTGTAGGTGGGGAGGGATGTCCCCGTAGATGAGGGCGACTGGTTGGGGGACGTAGGTGACTCCTGGACAGGGATGGGGATCGGTGGTTGCCGGGACGGGTGGAGAGGGCAGTTGCGGAAGCGATGGCCCGGGGTGGAAATGTTGCAACCCGGACAAATATACTCAGCGCAGTCGAGGGTGTTACATTTTTCCTTGCACTCTCCACTGACCCCTATCCCCATATGCCTCTAGTACGTTCCATGTCCTCGTTGCGCTTACTGATCATGTACCATGCTCAGTCATTCCCTTCCGCACCGTTCCACCATGTTCTACTAACTCCTCACCCCTAACACGTTCCACCCTATTCTCCCATATTCCATAGGTCTATATAAGCTGTACCTCGTCGAGCATGTAGCCTTAAGCTTATGCTCTTTGTTCTTACAAGCTCATTTGCTCACCCATGAGTCCAGCGTGCTCTCCGTCGTAACCCAACTCAGTATCGCCGAGCCTATCGTATGCGTCTCACCAAGTATATCGTCGTCACCATCTTTGTCGCCCACCTAGTCGTCTCTACCAATCGACTCCGCCTACGACGTATCCATAACCCAGACGGCCCCCCCATCCTTTGAACTTAACACTAGCATAAGCTTTCTTTTTTTTCGTTGACGTATTATCGTCTAAACCCACAACTACTACCAAACTGTCGCAACCACAGATTCCCCAACCCACCGCACGTCCCGTTGCCACCACCTGGAGTGACGTTGCCAAAGTCTTTTATAACAAACATCCAACTGACGCAGCCCGATTCCAATACGCCTCGTGGCTGTACAATGCACAACTTCAAACGTGGGGTTGGCATAAACTCGACAGTCAAATCGAGGCCAGAGAAACTTTCCACCAGAACGTTCCAAACTACCGAGACATCTTTCCGTTTACCAAAACACCTCCACCACCACCAATGGCCGTGGTCGCCAAAGAAATCAACCTTGCCAAACCCAACGAATTCGACGGCACTCGAGAATATGCCTGCCAATTCCTTTCCAGCTGCGAAACCTACCTCCACGTAAACAAACATATCTACGACACTGATGAACTCAAGATCAACTTCGTACTCTCCTTCATGCAAACTCGAACGGCCGGGGACTGGGCCATTAACCACGAATCACTCGCATCAGCGTACAATGTCGACGCCAAAGGCAATAAACTCTCGACTATCATCGGATATGGAACCTGGGACGACTTCGTAAAGGACTTTAAATCTACGTTCATCACAACAGACGATACCAACGAGGCCCAACAAGCCTTGATCAAACTCAAACAAACCGGCACTGCAGATGATTTCAATAACCAATTCCAATCTCTAGCCACACGATCTGGCATCACCAGTCCCGAAGCGCTTATCGCCCTATACCAAGCTGGGCTCACACCCGCACTCCTCAAAACCATCTACAACCGAGACACCATACCAGCCACAATCAACGACTGGTACAAGGCAGCATCCCATAGTGATAACATCTACCGCCGCCTCCGAGCCATTCAAGGACCACCACCGCCCACCCAACAAAACCACTTTCGAAAGTTTTCGGGTAACAACCCACGTACCAACAACTACTCCATTACCAACACCTCTAACACTAATCGACCACCATGCCTTACCCCCGAAGAATGCAACAAATGTTTTAAGGAGGGACGATGTCTCGCCTGCTGTGAGAAAGGACACAACTCACGCGAATGTCCCAAATTCCCAAACAGCAACACCCGGACGATTCGAACCACCGAACAAACTATGGAAACTGAACCACCCATTCCTACACCAGAACCCAACCCACCAACACCTAACGATGTAGCACTCCAAATCCGGCAACTCATCAACTCCTTAAAAGATGAGGAAAAAGAGGAGTTGTTTAATACTATGGATAAACAGGATTTTTAGGACGGAAGATCAGACAGACGCTGAGTCTTCCTATACATGTATCTCCCATTGTACTTTCCGATTCTTCTTTACCCACAATGAAGATCCCCATTACAATGACCGTACATAACCAAAACGTCTCTACCAACGCACTTATCAACTCTGGTGCCGAAGGAAAATTCATCAATGCAAAATTCGTTATCAAACATCGCATTCCCACTAAACTACTAACACGTCCCATCCACGTTTGAAATGTAGATGGGACACCTAACCAACATGGTACTATTACCCGATTCACCTGGAGGTTAATCAAGATCGGCGGACGATCAATCACCACCACATTTCTCGTAACTTCCCTCGGCAAAGAAGATGTAATCCTAGGACTTCCATGGCTAAAGCGTCACAACCCTGCTATCAATTGGACCACCGGCACAATATCAATTAACAAAATCACTACTGCCACCACACTAGCACGGGAACACATCAAACCTACCCAACCACTGGAAGCAGTCGTTCCACCGCAATACCATAAATTCCTACACATTTTCCAGAAGAAAGCAGCGGAACGATTCCCTATATCCCGACCATACGACCACTCTATCGACCTCAAACCAGACTTCATCCCAAGAGATTGCAAACTCTACCCCCTCTCACCCAAAGAACAAACAGCCCTCGACCAATTTCTTGAAGACAACCTCCGAAAAGGGTACATCCGGCCATCTAAATCACCAATGGCCTCCCCTTTCTTCTTCATCGGGAAAAAGGACAACGAACTACGTGCCTGCCAAGACTACCGAGCACTTAACGAAGGCACCATCAAGAATGCCTACCCATTACCCCTAATCAGCGAACTCATGGACAAACTCAAAGGCGCAAAATACTTCACTAAACTCGACCTCAGATCCGGATACAACAATATTCGCATCAAAGACGGCGACCAATGGAAAGCAGCCTTCAAAACTCCTCGAGGACTATTCGAACCCACAGTCATGTTTTTCGGACTCTGTAACTCTCCTGCAACATTCCAGGCATTCATGGATGACACCTTCTGCATTGTCATCCTCGAGGACAAAGTATTAATCTACATGGATGACATTTTTATCTTCGCAAGCACCCTCGAAGAACTTCACAGAAAAACCGAACGAGTCCTTAACATCTGCGACAAAAACGATCTTTATTGCAAACCTGAAAAGTGCATATTCGCTGTCCAAGAAGCCGAATTCTTAGGAATGATCATCACCCCGAACAATATAAACATGGATCCCATCAAACTCACCAGCATATCGGAATGGCCCACACCCAAAACCGTCAAACAACTCCGTAGTTTTATGGGATTCTGTAACTATTACCGACGGTTCATCCCAAATTTTTCCCAAACAGTATATCCACTCAACGAACTCACACACACTAACGAACCATGGACATGGACACCTGAACGAGACCTTGCCTTCCTCAAACTCAAAACACAATTCCTTGACAAACCGGCACTACTCATTCCAGACCCATCTAAACCCTTTATCTTAGAAACCGACGCTTCAAAAGTCGCCACCGGTGCGGTTCTATACCAAACCAACTCTAACGGCGACCTCCAACCATGCGGGTTCATTTCCCAAACACTCGGACCTGCCCAACAACGATATGAAGTATACGATCGCGAACTCCTCGGCATCATTCGTGGCCTAGAAGCATGGCGCCATTACCTACTCGGAAACCCCCATACCACCATCATCTGGTGTGACCACAAAAACCTCTCCTACTTCCGCTCAGATCGTCGTCTCTCTCCACGACAATCGCGATGGAACCTATACCTCTCACAATTCGACTACTCCATCACTCACCGACCTGGCACATCCATCCCAGGAGCAGACACACTATCACGCCGTGCTGATCACGGAGAAGAACCCGCGGAAGAATGAATGATGCTACCTACAACACTATTCATCGGGAAAATCAACGTCGATCTTTACACAAGAATACAAACTGCCCAGGAAACTGACAACTTCGCCATCACTATTCGAAACGCTAAACGTTTAAACATCCCATCTCCGTTCCGCTTTTCCCTTGATGATTGGACCACCAACTCTGGACTCCTCCGCTACCAAAAGCACGTCTACGTCCCTGACAAAACCGAGATTAATCGCGAGATTCTTCAGATGTTCCACGACCTCCTGTCTTTCGGCCACCCTGGACTTTTTAAAACAGCACAACTCGTTCGCCAACACTACTGGTGGCCAGGCCTTACGGTATTCATAAAAAATTATATTGGAGGCTGCGCTCTCTGCCAACAAATGAAAATCAACACGCACCCTACCAAACCACCGCTACTACCAATACCAGCCGACCCCACCATGTTACCGTTCCAATCCGTTTCCATGGACTTTATCACCGACCTACCCCTATCAAACAACTATGACGCCATAATGGTCGTAGTCGATCATGACTCATCCAAAGGAATCGTCCTCATCCCATGTACGAAAACTCTCGACACCCTTGGAATGGCCAAACTCTACCACGACAACGTATACCGGCATTTCGGCCTACCTAAACATATTATTTCCGACAGAGGACCCCAATTTGCCTCCCAAGTCTTCCAAACGCTGTGCACCTGACTCGGCATCAAATCTAAGCTCTCCACCGCATACCACCCCCAAACCGATGGACAAACCGAACGAACCAATCAAGAAGTCGAAGCATATCTTCGAATCTACTGCGGAACATCGCCACACACATGGGCTGACTCACTCACCGACCTGGAATTCTCTCACAACATTCAAACCCATTCAGTCACAAAAACATCACCATTCAACATTATTCTAGGGTACGAACCAATTCCGATCCCACCGGTAATAGAAGCCACCGACATCCCCTCCCTCTCCCTACGCCTGAGATTACTATCCTCTATCCGGAAAGAAGCACTAGCAGCCCATGACCTAGCCCGCACCCATATGGCGCGACACGGAACCCGTGGCTTCAAACCTTTCAAACTCGGTGACAAAGTCTGGCTAGAAGCCACCAACCTACACTTCCCCAATAGATCTCGGAAGCTAGCCCCTAAACGAGAAGGCCCATTTGCTATTGTTCAGGTTCTATCTCCCCTCAACTACCGCCTCAAACTCCCACCGGCATGGAAAATACACCCCGTATTCCATGCCTCCCTTCTATCCGCTTACACTGAGACCGACATCCACGGACCACCATTCACTCAACCACCTCCTGACCAGATCGAAGGCCACCAAGAATTTGAAATCGAGGCCATTGTTTCCCACAGAGGGAATGGAAACCGACGACGATTCCTAGTCAAATGGACTGGATATCCATCATCCGAAAACCAGTGGCTACCTGAAACGGAACTATCACATGCCGCAGAAACCCTGGAAATGTATAAAAAGCTGAAGAACCTGTAGTCAAAACTTCAGCAAACCACTCTCATGCCCAGTCCCCCGCCCAAATGCCCATCCTACCAACATGCTCAGACACAGACCTCGTCGCCCGCACCACATTCTACGTCAACACCAACCACCACCTCTGGTATCTGGCTATTGTCATACCTGGAGGACTTCTTGTTCTCGTATCCGTCGTCTACTGCTTCTTTCCTTCCCGCCACTCAACCGTCAATACCACCACCAACCGCCTCAACCACGGATACGTCAACCCCCACTATCATCGACAACGATCGGACTACCACTCCGCCCACGCCATCCACCACTCCCGCCATGTCCAATCAACGCACCCCACGATTGGCCCCACGCGCCTGCCGACACCGCCGCCCCTCTACCCCACCTCCGACCCCGGCTTCGGCTTCCGCCACCCGCTCTACCTGGGCAAACCCGCACGGAACCTGGTCAAGAATGACGCTCTCCCCCCGCACCCTCCTCCAACATATCCTCCCCCAAGCCGCCCTTCACTCCGAGGTCGACCAGGCCCTCCAACAACACCCTCACCTCAACCTGGTGAACACCAGCCAAAACAACCTCCTCTTCGCTGAGAACCTCCAGACCGCCATCTGGCGCATGCAGGAGCGCGCCTCCGAACTAGATGAGCAGCTCAACCGTGTGCAAACCGAACTGACCCTTTTCCGAGACGCTGCATACCGCATGCTCATCCTTGAAGACGTCCACACAGCGGTCATGCACCTCCACCCTCACGCTCACCTGGTCCCGGTCGTCCACAACGCCCAAACCCCACCGGTCGCTACCGCCCCCTCGTCCCCAACCCACTCCCCAACAACGTTCGACCCAGCCACCGTCACCCCCAGCGGCAAACCAAATCTCATGGTCGTCACAGTCGAACACCGACCCGGACCCACCTTCGCCCGCCGATGCCACCCACCCCAGGCAAGACACTGCAACACGTGCAACTTGTGCAACCACAACACCCTCGATTGCGCCGACAATATTTGTCCGGGTTGCCACGTCACTGCTCCAGGACACCGCTTCCGGAACTGCCCGCTCCACCCGTCCCGCCTCCCACCACTCCCGACCCCCATCCAGGAGTCGCCAACCTCCCCGAACGCATCCCCTTCGTCTACAGGTACGTCACTTCCCACCTACACTCAAACAGTCCTGACCACAACGCGCCAACTTCCCCTCACTAACTCCCACTGGGGACCCGACGGCGCCTGTTGGAGCGTCTACGTCGACGATGACCACCAACCAGTATGGCGACCTCAACCCTCTACGGCAGCAATCCGGCTTCGCACCAACTTCAGAGGAGCGGCATTCGTTCAGGAGATCGAGGAGATGGACAACGACGAGAGCGACCTGGAGGCTCAGGACCATTCCAACTAGTGGTCACCTCGGTCCGAAATGACCCTAAACTACTTACTCCTGGGCAAGACCTTAAAAGGCCCAAACAGTGCACATTTCAATTCTTCTTATTTTTCGCACCCACTTCTCTTCTACCATCGCCCATTTACTTCTGTATTTCAAACACCCAGACTCGACTCAGTAGTGTGTACAACCCCCCCATACCCGCCGTCCCAACTACTCGGCACTATTGGTCTTTATTTGACCCTATTGGGAGATTATGACTCACAGATTGCATGTAGACGGGTGTCTATAACCCATTCCTCAACCCTTCTCGTTTTTTAGTTTATATGGGTTCGAGCTAAGTATGGCGCTGGGTTTGCGATTTATCAATACGCCCCCCCATGTCTCTGTGTACTACACTCATCGACCTACACGAAGATAGGCCACCCCATGCCGTCTTATTCTACAGCCGTTTAATTCCCTCTCTTTCCTCCTGCGCTTGCCATCTTTTCCTCCAAGCCCCTAAGCTCAATTTCTTTTACACCCAACTTGTTCTACCCTCCCTCCCTCTTTTTCTCTTATAAAATTAACAAATACGGTGATTTGTCGAGGCTAACGGAGAGGCAGTGTTACATTTTTCCTTGCACTCTCCACCGACCCGTATCCCCATATGCCTCTAGTACGTTCCATGTCCTCGTTGCGCTTACTGATCATGTACCATGCTCAGTCATTCCCTTCCGCACCATTCCACCATGTTCTACTAACTCCTCACCCCTAACACATTCCACCCTATTCTCCCATATTCCATAGGTCTATATAAGCTGTACCTTGTCGAGCATGTAGCCTTAAGCTTATGCTCTTTGTTCTTACAAGCTCATTTGCTCACCCACGAGTCCAGCGTGCTCTCCGTCGTAACCCGACTCAGTATCGCCGAGCCTATCGTATGCATCTCACCAAGTATATCGTCGTCACCATCTTTGTCACCCACCTAGTCGTCTCTACCAATCAACTCCGCCTACGACGTATCCGTAACCCAGACGGCCCCCCCATCCTTTGAACTTAACAGAGGGTGTTGTGGTTGCGAGAGTTGCATGTATTGCAGTGTCGTGCAGTGGGTGGGTGTCGTTGTCGTGCAAACGTGGGTCCAGGACGATGTTCGACTGTAACCACTAGTGCATTGGGTTCCCCATTGGGGGTGACCGTGGTTGGATCGAAGGTGGCTGGGGTTTGCGAGGGGGATGAGGGTGCGGTGGGGACTGGCGGGGTTCGGGGGTTGCGGATGACCGGTACTAGATGGGCGTGGTGTTAAGATCAGAGGATCGGGGAGCCGTCCAGGTTGCGGATGCATCGTAGGCGAAGCTTGCGATGGGATACAACGAGGTGGGAGACAAAGATGATGATGACGATGTACTTAGAGAGTCTCATATGGCGAGCACACCGATGGAGGGTCGGGTTACGATGTAAGGCGTGCAGGACTTGGGGGTGAGCAAATGAGCTTGTAAGAACAAAGAGCATAAGCTTAAGGCTCTATGCTCGACGAAGTACAGCTTATATAGACCTATGGAAGGTAGGGGAATGTGATGGAACGTGTTAGTGGTGAGGAGTAGTAGAACATGGGGGAAGCGCATGGAAAGGGATGACTGAGCATGGTACATGATCAGTAAGTGCCGCGAGGTCCAGGGACGTACTAGAGGCATATGGGGGTAGGAGTCGATGGAGAGTGCAAGGAAAAATGTAACACGTGGGGGTGGAGGTGCATGATAGCCATGTGGACATCTTCAAGAATGAGTGTGCGGTATGCAGTGTCTCGGAAGAGGGTCAGTTCAGTTTGGACATGGTTTAGCTGCTCATCTAGTTCTGATGCTCGTTCTTGCATGTGCCAGATGGAGGTCTGGAGATTTTCCATGAAGAGGAGGTTGTTGTGGCTTGTGTTGACGAGGTTGAGGTGGGGGTGTTGCCGGAGGGCCCTGTCTACCTCAGCGTGTAGGGTGGCTTGCGGGAGGATATGTTGGAGGAGGGTACAGGGGGAGAGCGTCGTTCTTGACCAGGTCCCATGGGGGTTCCCCCAAGAAGAGCGGGTTGCGGAAGCCGGTGCCGGGGTCGGGGGAGGAGTAGAGGAGTGGCGGTGGCGGCGGGCACGTGGGGCCAAGCGTGGGGTGCAGTGGTTGGACATTTGCAAGTTGGGAGTGATGTTGTCCCTGGGTGTTGTGGTAGTTGGTTCATTGGAGGTGGGCTCGAGGGTTGACGTAGCCATAGTTGAGGTGGTGGGTAGTGGTGTTGGTGGTGGTTCGGCGGGTGGGAAAGAAGCAGTAGACAACGGAAACGAGAATAAAAAGTCCTCCAGGTATGACGATAGCCAGATACCAGAGGTGGTGGTTGGTGTTGATATAGAGGGTGGGTCGGGTGGCGAGGTCTGTGTTTGGGCGTGTTGGTGGGATGGGCATTCGGGTGGCAGAGTTGGCATGAAAGTGAGTTACTGAGGAGTTGGTCTACAGATTCTTCGTCTTTTTATAAGTTTTGAGGGTGTTCGTGGCATGTGATAGTGCAGTCTCAGGTAGCCATTGATTTTTGGAAGATGGATACCCAGCCCATTTGACTAGGAAACAGCATCGGTTCCCATTCCCTTTGTGAGAAATTATGGCTTCAATTTCGAATTCTTGGTGGCCTTCGATTTGGTCAGGGGGTGGTTGAGTGAATGGTGGTCCGTGAATGTCAGTCTCTGTGTAAGCGGATAGAAGGGAGGCATGGAATACGGGGTGTATTTTCCATGCCGGTGGGAGTTTGAGGCGGTAATTGAGGGGGGATAATACTTGGATGATGGGAAAGGGGCCTTCTCATTTAGGGGCTAATTTACGGGATCTATTAGGGAAGTGGAGATTAGTGGCTTCGAGCCACACTTTATCTCCTAGTTTGAATGGATGGAATCTGCGGGCGCCGTGTCACACCATGTGGGTGCAGGCTAGGTCATGTGCAGCGAGGGCTTCTTTCCGTATAGAGGACAATAATCTCAGGCGAAGGGCGAGAGAGGGGATATTGGTGTCTTCTATTACCAGTGGGATCGGAATTGGGTCATATCCGAGGATGATGTTGAATGGTGATGTTTTGGTTACTGAATGGGTTTGAATGTTGTGTGAGAATTCAAGGTCAGTGAGTGAGTCAGTCCAGGTGTGTGGCAATGTTCTGCAGTAAATTTGAAGATAAGCCTCGACTTCCTGATTCATGCGTTTCGTTTGTCCGTCGGTTTGGGGGTGGTAGGCCATGGATAGTTTTGATTTGATGCCTAGGTGCATGCATAGGGTTTGGAAGACTTGGGAGGCAAATTGGGGTCCTCTGTCCGAAATGATGCATTTAGGGAGGCTGAAGTGTTTGTATACATTGTCGTGGTAAAGTTTGGCTGTGCCGATGGCATCGAGAGTTTTGGTGCATGGGATGAGGATGATTCCTTTGGAAGAGTCATGATCAACAACAACCATGATGGAGTCATAGTTGTTAGAAAGGGGCAGGTTGGTGATGAAATTCATTGAGACGGATTGGAATGGTAGCATAGTGGGGTCGGCTGGTATTGGTAGTAGTGGTGGTTTGGTTGGGTGCGTATTTATTTTCGTTTGTTGACAGAGAGCGCATCCTCCTATGTAATTTTTTATGAATACTGTAAGGCCAGGCCACCAGTAATGTTGGCGAACAAGTTGCACTGTTTTGAAGAGGCCCAGGTGGCCGAATGAGGGAAGGTCATGGAACATCTGGAGAATTTCACGTTTGATGTTCATGTGATCTGGAATGTAGACTCGTTTTTGGTAGTGGAGAAGGCCCAAATCTGTGGTCCAGTCATCAAGAGAGAATCTAAAGGGAGATGGTATTTTGAGACGTTTTGCGTTTAGAATAGTGAGAGCGAAAGTGTCAGTTCCTTGCGCTGTCTGGATTCGAGTATAGAGATTGGTATTGATTTTGCCAATAAATAGGGTTGTGGGTAGCATGGTACGTTCTTCATCAGGTTCTTCGCCATGATCGGCGCATCAGGATAAAGCGTCTGCTCCTGGTATGGATGTGCCGGGTCTGTGCATAATGGAGTAGTCAAATTGGGACAGGTACAGGTTCCATTGTGATTGTCAGGGCGATAGGTGGTGATCTGAGTGGAAGTAGGAGAGGTTTTTGTGGTCGCACCAAATAATGGTGGTATGGGGATTTCTGAGTAGGTAGTGGCACCAGGCTTCGAGTCCCCGAATGATGCCTAGAAGCTCATGATCATAGACTTCGTAGCGTTGTTGAGCTGGTCCGAGCGTTTATGAAATAAAGCCGCACGGCTGGAGATCGCCATTGGAGTTAGTTTGGTATAGGACAGCACCTGTTGCAACTTTTGAAGCATCAGTTTCGAGAATAAACGGCTTGGAAGGGTCTGGGATAAGAAGCACGGGTTTGAGTAAAAAAAGAGTTTTAAGCTTTAGGAAGGTGGAGTCTCGTTCAGACGTCCATATCCAAGGTTTGTTGGTGTGTGTAAGTTCATTGAGTGGGTACACTGTTTGAGAGAAGTTAGGGATAAAGCGTCGATAGTAGTTGCAAAAACCCATAAAGCTTCTAAGTTGTTTAACTGTTTTGGGTGTGGGCCATTCGGATATGCCTGTCAGTTTGATGGGATCCATGTTAATATTATTCAGAGTGATAATCATGCTGAGGAACTCAGCTTCTTGGACCACGAAGAGGCATTTCTCAGGTTTGCAGTAGAGATCGTTTTTGTCACAAATGTCGAGGACGCATAGGGTTTTTCTGTGAAGTTCTTGAAGAGTGCTGGCGAAGACGAAGATATCGTCCATGTAGATTAGGACTTTGTCTTCGAGGATGACAATGCAGAAAGTGTCATCCATGAATGCTTGGAAGGTAGCAGGGGAGTTACAAAGTCCAAAGAACATGATGGTTGGTTCGAATAATCCTCATGGGGTTTTGAAGGCAGCTTTCCATTGGTCCCCATCTTTGATGCAAATGTTGTTGTATCCAGATCTTAGATCAAGTTTGGTGAAGTATTTTGCGCCTTTGAGTTTGTCCATGAGTTCGCTGATGAGCGGTAACGGATAAGTGTTTTTGATGGTGCCTTCATTGAGTGCGCAGTAGTCTTGGCAAGCACGTAGTTCGTTATCTTTTTTGCCGATGAAAAAGAATGGGGAAGCCATTGGGGATTTGGATGGTCGTATGTAACCTTTTCGTAGGTTATCCTCAAGAAATTGGTCCAACACAAGTTGTTCTTTTGGAGATAGCGGGTAGAGTTTGCAGTCTCATGGGATGAAATCGGTTTTGAGATCGATGGCGTGGTCGTATGGTCGGGCAATGGGGAAGCGTTCTGCAGCTTTCTTTTGAAAGATATGGAGGTAGTTATGGTAGTGGGTCGGGATCATGGTTTCAAGTGGTAGAGCGGGTTTGACATGTTCTCTGGCAAGGGTGGTAGCCGTGGTGACTTTGTTGATTGATATTGTGCCGGCAGTCCAGTTGATTGCGGGATTATGGCGTTTTAGCCAGGGAAGTCCTAAGATTACATCTTCTTTGCCAAGAGAAGTTACGAGGAAAGTGGTCGTAATGGATCGTCCACCGATCTTGATTAACCTCCAGGTGAATTGGGTAATGGTTCCGTGTTGGTTGGGTGTTCTGTCAACATTTCGGACTTGGATAAGTTGTTGGAGGGGTCTGGTGGGAATGCGATGTTTAATGACGAATTTTGTGTCGATAAACTTTCCTTCAGCCCCAGAGTCGATGAGTGCATTGGTGGAGACGTTTTGGTCATGTATGATTATTGTAATAGGGATCTTCATTGTGGGTAAAGAAGAATCAGATAGTACAATGGGTGATACATGTATGGGAAGACTCAGCATCTGTCTGGGCTTCCGCTTTAAAAATCCTGTTTATCCATGGTATTAAATAACTCCTCCTTTTCTTCGTCCTTTAGTGAGTTTATGAGTTGACGAATTTGTAGTGCTACGTTGTTGGGAGTGGGGTGGTTAGGTTCTGTGGTTTGGATGGGGGTTTCCTCAGGTGTGGTTTGCTCGGTGGTGCGGATAGTGCATGTGTTACTAGTTGGGAATTTGGTGCAGTCACGAGAGTTGTGTCCTTTTTCATGGCAGGCGAGGCATCATCCTTCTTTGAAACATTTATCGTGTTCTTCGGGGGTAAGGTGTGGTGGGCGGTTGGTGTTAGATGATGTGCTGGAGGTGTTGTAATTGTTAGGGCGAGAGTTGTTGTTAGTGAATTTTCGGAAGTGATTGGTTTGTTGGGTAGATGGGGGGGGTCCTTGGATGGCTCTGAGGCGTCGGTAAATATTGTCACTGTGGGAAGCTGCTTTGTACCAGTCGTTGATTGTGGCTGGCATGGTGTCGTGGTTGTAGATAGTTTTAAGGAGTGCTGGTGTGAGCCCTGCCTGGTAAAGGGCAATGAGTGCTTCAGGACTAGAGATGCCGGAGTGTGTGGCCAGGGATTGAAACCAATTATTGAAGTCGTCAGCTGTGCCTGTTTGTTTGAGTTTAATTAAGGCTTGTTGGGCTTCATTGGTGTTATCTGTGGTAATGAAGGTAGTTTTAAAGTCTTTGACAAAGTCATCCCAGGTTCCGTATCCTACAATGGTGGATAGTTTGTTTCCTTTGGAGTCGATGGCATATGCTGAGGCTAGGGATTCGCAATTGATTGCCCAGTCTCCAGCCGTCTGGGTTTGCATGAAGGAGAGAACGAAATTGATTTTTAGTTCGTCGGTGTCATAGATGTGTTTGTTGACACGGAGGTAAGTTTTGCAACTGGAGAGGAAGCGACAGGCGTATTCTCTGGTGCCGTCAAACTTGCTAGGTTTGGCAAGGTTGATTTCTTTAGTGGTGGTAGTCATTGGGGGTGGTGGTGGTGTTTTAGTGTATGGGAAGATGTCACGGTAATTTGGGACGTTCTGCCTAAAGGTGTCGTGGGCTTCGTTCTGGTCATCGAGTTTGTGCCAGCCCCATGTTCATAGTTGTTCGTCGTAAAGCCACAAGGAATATTGGAATTTGGATGTGTCTGTTGGGTGTTTATTGTAAAATACTTTGGCCGTGTCACTCCAGGTGGTGGCAGTGGGTCGTGCTGTGGGTTGGGGAATCTGTGGTTGTGACAGTTTGATAATGGGGTGGGGTTTGGACGATAGTACGTCAACGCAAAAAAAGAAAGCTTATGCTAGTGTTAAGTTCAAAGGTTCAAGGAGGGTTCCAGGTTTCGGATACAGCGTAGGTGGAGTTGATGGTGGACTTGGATTAGGTGGACTATGAAGATGGTTACGACAATGTACTTGGAGAGGCGCATACGGTGAGCATGCCAGTGGAGGGTCGGGTTATGACGAAGGGCACGCTGGACTTGAGGGTGGGCAAATGAGCTTGTAAGAACAAAGAGCATAAGCTTAAGGCTGTATGCTTGACGAAGTACAGCTTATATAGACCTATGGAAGGGGGTGGAATAGGATGGAACGGTGTCTGGGTGATATGTAGTAGAACATGGGGGAAGCGCATGGAAGGGATGACTGAGCATGGTACATGATCAGTAAGCGCAACGAGGTCATGGAACATACTAGAGGCATGTGGGGATAGGAGTTGGTGGAGAGTGCAAGGAAAAATGTAACAGACGCTAGGATAATGAATGCATGTGGAGGGAGGTAAGAAGCGATCTGGTCAAGGTGGAGGTGTCTGGGGTTGGTGATTGCGGTGGCAGCACGAACCGGAGGCGAGGAAGCTAAGGGGGATGGAAGCGGTCGGGTAGAGGGGGGGGAGGAGGGGATCGTGAAAGAAGGAACACGAAAAGGCAGTAGTGTGGTGAAGGAAGGGGAAAAGCCAACCTAATCCAAGTTTGCTGCCCCACGTGGGGGGGCGCACCGACAGGCGATCCTCCAGAGGGAGGGGCCTTCTGGTGTGGGTGAAGAGGGGGCAGTCCAGAAGGATGTGCTCACGGGTTTGAAGGGGGGCGCCACAAGGGCAGGCGATGGGAAGGTCTGGGAGGAAGTGGGTGTTAAGTTCAAAGGTTCGCCGAGGGTTCCGGGTTGTGGATATGACGTAGACGGAGTCGGTGGTGGAGTTGGATGAGGTGAACTACGAAGATGGTTACGACAACGTACTTGGAGAGGCGCATGCGGCGAGCATGCCTGTAGAGAGTCGGGTTACAACAAAGGGCACGCTGGACTCAGGGGTGGGCAAATGAGCTTGTAAGAACAAAGAGCATAAGCTTAAGGCTGTATGCTCGATGAGGTACAGCTTATATAGACCTATCGAATGTAAGAGAATGAGATGGAATGTAATGTAGGTGGTATGCAGTAGAACATGGGGGAAGCACATGGAAGGGATGACTGAGCATGGTACATGATCAGTAAGCGCATCGGGGTCATGGAACGTACTAGAGGCATATGGGGATAGGGGTTGGTGGAGAGTGCAAGGAAAAATGTAACAGCGGGTGGCATATTCACCAAAGTGGCCGTGGCCCAGCACCACCTGGACCACGTGGCTTTGAAGGGTGCAGGAGGCGGGGGCTTTCCACGCAGTGAGTAGGGCGGTGGTGGGGGGGTGGGGGAGGGCACATCCCGCAAGGGAATGGTGATGAGGGGTGTCGGCGGCATAGGTGTGGGCCCACATGTCGTGAGTGGCTCTGAGGGCTTCTTGGTGCAGGGCTGAGTAGGTGTGGTAGAAGAGGGGGCGGCTGTGAGGGGGGAGGCGAGTGAGGGCGTCAATGTATTCGTTGCCTGGTGTTAGATTTGACCCGGTGAGGGATCTAATCAAGTGTTAACAGATTGCAATTGTGTAACTAGCGAGTTAGAAAG
>JAKOPK010000404.1:0-24160 GCA_024195185.1 Coniferiporia weirii
CAGACCATAGCCATACTCTGTCTTACACCCACCTAAGTAACACAGCAGCCACCGTGCCCATCTCGCCCTTCGGCAAACCGAACAACGTGGAGTAATCCTTCTTCCACGCAAACGGACTCGAGAACAGCTCGATATCCGGGGCGGAGGCGCTGGATGTCGTGTCCTCTATTTCCTCCGTGTACTCCGACGGCGGGAAGAAGACGGGGTCGGTCGAGCGTACGAACGCGGCGGACTCTACTACCTAAATATTTACATTTGCGTCCGTTCATAATCACAATTGGATCAGCAAGGAAGCGAAAACACCTTCGACTCGATAAACAGCGGACTCACATTAGTAGCAATAGGCCCCTTACCAGTCACCAACCACTGCACGAGCTTGTACGTCCCATAGAGCTTCTCGAACGCGTTGGCCGGCTTGAGGTACATCAGCGACATACCGCGCTTGGCGCGGAAGTTCACGTTGATACACGCGTGGTCCATGAGGTGCTGCCCTACACCGGGGAGGTCGTGTACGACGGGGATAGAGTTTGCGCGGAGGTGCGCGGCGGGGCCGATTCCTGATACCATCAGGAGCTAGGAGATAGAGACGAAATTGGGATATAGGATGGGTGGAATGAAAGAGGGCTTACGTGTGGGGTGTGTACTGCTCCGGCACTATACACGAAAAAAAGAGGGGTTAAGAACACCAAGAACCATAACCACAGAGGAGTCGGAAACACACTCACGACAAAATAACCTCTTTGCCAGCCTTCACGCTATACCTCGCGCTTTCCCTATCCCGCGCAAACTCGACTCCAACAGCGCGTTTAGTAGTGGGCCCCCTGTGACTTCAAAGAGGATTTTTGTCGCAGATGCGTGCGTCGCGACGGTGAGGACTGGGCGACTCAATAACTCAATACTGAGGGTGTGAGGTATGCGGTCTCGGTGGTGACGCGCCATCCTCTGCTATCTGTGTACGTCACTGTAGAGGGAGCGATGGTCAGAATCGGAATAAACGCGGGGGTGGGAGGCTCGGGATTGGACTGTGCGTACTAATCTACAAAGAGGTTTTTCATTTTATCAGTGGCTCCGCTTATTGAGAAAGAAGAGGAAAAATTGCGCCCACCTTAGTCACGCCTAAGTTCTAACGTGCCAGCGATGGCATTGATGTCTGGGTTATGTGGGATGCCAATAGCCACACATCAGCAATGATGGTGCCGGAGTCGCCTGGGGTGGAGAAGACACCAGATTTGTTGTCAGGAGAGAGGATAGCCCACTCCATAGAGAAATCAGTAAACTTTGTAATAGTAATAGTAATGAGCACAGGGGTGGCTGTCGTTGGCCCGGCCAACAGTCAGGCCAGTGGCACAGTAATACCACTGGCCTGACCATCTGCCAGGCCAATGACATCCGCTCATGTGCTCGTTACTATTACAAATACAGTATTACCAGTTTCTCTATGGAGTGGGCCATTCTCCCTTTTGACAACAAGTCTGGTGTCTTCTCTGCCCCAGGCGACTCCAGCGCTGTCGTTGCTGATGGCAGCAGACATATCAGCAGCATTATCAACACACTAGATCATAACGTTAGATGTCAGACATACAATATCAAACGCCGTCCCTGGCATCCTTCATGCGTTCAATTCTCTCCCTGGGAAGGTGCCAGGAGGAAAACCTGAGAGGAGTCATCCCTTCTGCTCCATCATAAGCTGATGACCCGTGTCGATACCCGGGCCACCATATATGACTTGGGTACCGTGTCCGTGCCGGTTCTGGTGTTCATGTCGCCGTGTCCGATATACCGAAGAATGGCGTCAGAGTCGCCGTCCAGGGTGCACATGGTTAATTGGCGATGCGGCGGGTCATAACGTGGTCCCGATTGGAAAAACGTTCAGTTAGCTCGCAATTCGAGGAAAGATTAGCATTGATCTGGTCTGGGGAGGATAACCTAACACTTCGCTTATATTAACGTTGACGTTTGTCCAAAGACCGAATCTCCGAAGATTCGACTCGTTCTGCTTCCCGCCCGTGTCATTGGCAGTTGGTGGAAGTAGGGCAGCTCACCGGTAACAGTATTCCCCATATGAGAAACGCGCAAAATTGGATGGTGTCAAAAGCGAAGCTTTGACCTCAAAGTCACTAGGCACCGTGATGTCCTGTATACTGGAACCGTTTCGACTCGCTGGGATAGTCCTTGTACGAAGTAAGAGCACTGAGACGACCTGAATCCCGATGCTGCCATCACAAGACGGAGCGTGCCAGTCTGAAGGCTGTAGTGTTGGTGTTGGTACTTGTCGTCTTCCTACTATGATGTGCGGTCCTGGTACCGGTATTGGTCTAGTGTCGCTTGAAATGCGGGCTCTAGAAGGCCAGTTTTGTGTTCTTCACACTCAGATAACGCCAGGTCGGACTGCGGCTGTGTCTGCGGGCTGTTCAGTACTCGGTCGAACCGTCTGACGCGCGCTTTACAGACGGATGGTTTCTTCCGCGTTCGGATCAAATGATCAGTGATCGGCTATCCGGAGTGGGATCTAGAACGAGGCGCCGACCCGCTTCAAAGTTTCCCATGAGTACGTCTGGACTTTGCTCTCGCTTTTCACTTTTCGAATTTCGATCCTTTCGTGCGCAGAGCGTACACATGCGCGATAATGTGTACGTTCACAATGGCACGCAGCTACAATGATTTCCTTGTCTGCACATGTACACGGCGATACGGGTAGTGGACATCGAACTACAATGACTAGTACTTACCGAACTAACTACACAAATCGTAGGCCTTACAAGAGTCCCAAAAGACCAACATGAAAACACGAGAACACGAAAGAAAACAAAAATACAAGTCCGAAAATAGTCCGTGTCGTGTCCGTTAGATGCAGTGAGAAAACCATGAAAGTCCGTCATAATGCGCCGATGCAATCCTAGGAAACGCTACGTAGAAACAGTCAGAATGTCGTACCAAAAGATAAGCAACGACTTCGCTCACCAAACGTTTATTTACAATCACAGCCCGCAGAGCGACTTGTCAACCTGCACCGCCGTAACTTGCACCACACCGTCAAACACCGCGTTTCCATCCGTCAGCGTGTCCAGCGCCTCCTGCGCGATATTGAACCCATTCGCCGCGTGGTCAATCGCAGTCACCACGATCTCCGCGCCCTGGTACGAGAGACGCCAGCACGTGCCGCAGTTTGCAGAGCCCCAACCAGCGATGGCGGATGCGCCGCCAATGTTGGGGAACGATGGGAGATCGCCGAATGTCGGGTAGCGCGAGGCGAGCCCTTCGGGCCCGTCGGAGCAGGATACGGTGTCCATGCTGCCTGAAGCGTTGTCGTAGGTGTTGTCGTAGCTTGCCTGCTCGGTCGCGAGTGCGGCAAGGGGGAGGAGCAGGAGAGAAGCGGCGGCGGACGTGAACTTCATGATGGAACTGGCGGGTGAGGTTGCTCCTAAAAGAGGTGATGAAGTTGGGGAGGACTCGGAGGAGGATAGTTAAGACCAGCCAATTTGATCCGCGTTTTATACGCGGAGATGGTGGGCGCGAGGCCTGCTGTAGCCGGATGTCGGAAGGACGCTCTCAGGAGCGGGGTGTTATGTCCGGGGTGAACTGCAGGGTGAACATCGCCCCGGGGGCAGAGAACAAGGAAGGACGTGTGGATTGATATGCCGATACTCGGGCGGATTGGAACGCGGAGGAGAGAAGGGCGTGCTTCGCCGCGCGCGCAGGGCATATGACCACGACCATAATCCATCGCCGCAGATCTGTGCTGCGATCCATCATGTGGACGGATGGGCGTGTTTTATTCGCACTCCCAACAACCTAGGCTAGTGGGGTGGCTGGTCCGGGCAGCCGTTTCTTGGGGGGGAGCATTCATGAAGGGGGTATGGACTGCTTTGCGGGCGGACGTACACATCCGGTCGGGCGCACACACAGCGTCTATCCGCCGGTACCGATCAGTTATCGCTGATCCGGACGGGAGAGGTATTGAGTTGAGCCAGGAACAAGTATCGGCACCAACGGGACTAGGGGCATTTATATGAGGAGAATTGCATCCGCATATTGATAATGGTCTTCGCTCCTTCCGTAAAAACAGTGTATGCAGCAGGCCGAGCGTCATGCCGGTAGTGCGCTTTCGAGCCTTTCCACGATCCCAGCAGCGGCTCTGCAGCCCGCAGCTCGCTGCAACGTCGGTCATCGGATGCAGGTATAGTTATTCATGATTTTTCTCGGTTTTACGTTTACAGAGAGTACTTGACTAGCTTAAGACGGAAAGGAGAAAGACCGATTTCGTCAGTGATTTCCCAACAGGTTGATGGTCAGGAGGATGCGATGCAGAATACAACCCTTCTCTTATGTAGTTATTTATCGGCGAGCCTCCAGTGTACGTGATATGTGTACGACGGAAGGACGCCCATACGGCGACGCATCCGGGGCTCGAGCCCGAGTCCGAACCTGCGCCGATATTGACGATGTGCTGCATCATTTGAGTCCTTGCACAAGCCACCGAAGGTGAGTATTTGGTTCTCGTAAATAGCTTACCGGCGTACAAAGGGCCATGAACAGATAGCTAAGTTTCAATTTCAGGTATTGGTTGTTCCGTACCTGTTGTGGTCGAAGTCGAACGGACATACGGCATCGAGCTGTGCCCTTGCATAGTGGCGCTGTGACGGTATAATATGTCTACGTTAATTAAATTCGAAAGTCGCTGGACGGGGTTGTTAGGTCTCGAAGTGACAGGTTGACTGTCTAGTCCGGACGAGTGCATCGCGACTGCGAGACTATCGTTTGTGTTAAACTCGCGAACTGATGCGCAAAAGACTCCGCTGAGAAAGTCGCGTACGGATGACAAAGGGGAGAGCAGTAATGAAGGCAGAATGATTGGTACTAATCCATAATAGGACGCCGATCAAAGCCAATGGCCGAGCCCGTTTTGGAATCACGGACACCTTCGCTCGACTTTCGAGGGTGAGAGCGCCCGCAAATTGACAGACAAACACTGTCCCCTTTTATTGCTTCTGTGGATCGGGCCTGCGTCGACCTGGGCTTGACGGACGCTCCATTTTTCTAAATAGCAAGGCTGCGCAAGGGCGGACGTTCGTTCTTTTTAACAGCATGGCTGCGATTGTTCGTTTTTTTCTAAACAACAAGGCTGCGCAAAGGCGGTCGTCCGTTTTTCTGAACAACAAGACTGAGCAAGGGCGGTCAAGCCAGAAATGGATCGATGCCACCATAGCTTCATACGCTCTTTACGCCCGTCTCTACCGGGATATACTAGAGCCAGGGAGAATTTGAAACACCTTTTACTCATCACGCCGAACCAAGTAAACATTAGGGATCTGATTACAAATATGTTAGAGACGTACAACTTCCTTTCCACACTCACTCGCATCAACAACCGATCACTCCAAGAACAAGTAGAATATATATTTGTCAGCCAGGAATGCAACCGTGACGATTTACGAGGCTGAGTTCATCTTCCAATTATTCGAAAACTTCCGTGCTTCTGTCCCTCGCAATTATTCTTGCCCCATCAGTACCCTCACCACGGAAGGGGAACAAAATCCCACGCTTTCAAGGACTCAACACTGACACGTAGAGATCCTTGTAAATAAGTCTAATACATACACACGACATCTT
Organism: Coniferiporia weirii; assembly: GCA_024195185.1. Classification (NCBI taxonomy): domain Eukaryota; kingdom Fungi; phylum Basidiomycota; class Agaricomycetes; order Hymenochaetales; family Hymenochaetaceae; genus Coniferiporia; species Coniferiporia weirii. The sequence continues at coordinate 5,611 of JAKOPK010000404.1, forward strand.
ATTTTATTTGGTACAACTTTATTGGTTGAAGACGTATCGAAATACGCATAACTAAAGAATCACTAGCCAATGGTAACCTAACCTGGCGTAGGATAGATATGCAGGCGACCCATAATATATTTGCTGATATGTGTTCAAGCTGTATGGGCCGGCAGCCCCAAAACAAATCCTTATAGGCTAGTGAAACATGTATTTTGACAATGGCTTCACAGCATCGCACTTTTCAGCGGAAAGTTACGCACTCATTATTTGGTTACTCTGGTAAAGTCTGCATAAGGTATCTGTGTGCAGAATCGGAATACGAATTTTGTAAGAAGAGGACCCCTTTAACCAAGTAGAGTCACGCGACAGCACTAGCCTTTCCCTCTGGTACCGGGATTAACTCTTTTATTCACTCAGTGGGTGGTTGGAAGATATACTCGCATCTCGGGGGTCAATGATCAGATGCATGACATACAGTGTGTGGCATTGCAGTGCAATTACTCATATACAACCTTGTAACCAAGGACCTGTTTCACCTATGACCTCGTCCGTGTATATCGACGATGATATAAAGACAGAGCGGGACGAGAGTAATACCTGCACTACGACATGTCCGCTCATTCATTACCCACGTCTGAGTTGAACTCCAAAACGGCCACACAGATCATCGGGCTTATACATGCGGCGCACGCTGTAGCGAGCAATCCTCGTCTGTACAACTATTTGCGCGACCTTGCCTATGGACGGCAGGACCCTTGCAAGATCCAGGATGGAGTGCCCTTTGCCTCCACGGGACGTAGCACAGTTGCTCCCCCCTCAGATGCTCAGACTCCGGATGCAAGTATCTCAGCGACGGGGGCTACAAGACCAAACCTAGAATCTAGAAAGATAAGTCGAAATCCTTGCCTTCGATGCTCAGAGAAACGTCTCGGGGTCAGTACCGCCAACTACTAACCATGCCCTGTTATTTTTACGACCCCGTTTTTAAGTGCGTCATTGTCTCTGCACAGAACGAGCCGCGTCTGTGCGAGAAGTGTAGGAAGCGTGGTTTGGCGGAATGTGCTCCAAAAGTAAGCGTGCTAGTCGGATTTTGGCGTTTGGGTTGAGAAATTCATCTACGTACATTTGGCGATATCTTATAGGTTGCACACCCACCTTCATCGATTTCTTCCGGAGCGCCGAACGTTCTATACCATCCACAACAGCCTGCGATTTTCGGCCAGCACGATTTCGCTCCAATTCATCAGCAGGTACACGTTCCTCAGGACCAATATCATATGCCAGTACGGGTCAATCCAGGGAGCCAGCCTCAAATTCATGGCGTTCATCATGCTCAATATACCGCTCGTCCTGGACCTAGCACGAGCCTCACTATGTAAGTAAGTCTCTATCTGGGGCCACCCTACCATCTGTCGGATTCCTAATGCTTAACGCTTTGAGTACAAATAGGGAGCATATACCAGTCGGAAGTTACACCAATAACTTCTTCACCGGCAGCAGCTTCCCCAATGATGACGCACGACTCTAGTCGAGAAGCCTCAAGGAGATCACTAGAGAGCCGGACCTCCCCTCACTCTGACACACTGCAATACCAAGGCTGCCCTAGCCCTGTCGTTCCTCCACGCTAATGTAATTTTAATTCTCTTGCTTTTGTGTTTCCACGTTGTAGCTTTATTTTTTGTAGCCTTATCAACTACTCTCATGTAATTATCAGCAAATAATATAAAAGTGTGAGGAGGTCGCTGTTGAGATCATTGTTGGGGCTCGTGGAGGTGAGTATACGCATAAGTGACAAGACTCCTGAGCCCGGGGCGAGGACATTTCTATGAGCGATATTCTCCCGAGGATAAGAGCCCAGAAAGGAAGAGAGCAACACAGGAGGGAGCGCAACGACTCGTGACGTAAGACGGATCAGAGATGATGGAAAATAGAGATACATAAGGCCGGTTAGCTCAGTTGGTTAGAGCGTGGTGCTAATAACGCCAAGGTCGCGGGTTCGACCCCCGTACGGGCCATACGTATCCAAGAGTGGTTATTTTGATTGGGAGATCAAGCCATTTATGTAAGCGACGAATTGAATTGAATTGATTTTAATATTTAATACCGAGAGCTCGGTTGCCGGATGTGGCGAGAGGGTCCTTTTTCGCTGTTTCGCCGAGTCGTACGATGTCGACGCCTTTTCCTCCGTCCACCAACCTCGTCGTCGTCGTCGTCCTCTCTCTCTTCAACCACCATGGGTGCTACTGACCTCCTCACTCTGCTCTTCACCCACCCGAACGAGTTCCGCATCCTCGCCCAGTTCTGGCTCTACCATGAACAGCACCGCGACATCACCTCTGCAGCGGAGCACGCCACGTCGGGCTATGACCGCCCGACTATGCAGCGCTGCTGGCACTTTCTCGACCTCACCAGCCGCAGCTTCTCTGCCGTGATCAAGGAGGTCGACGGCGACCTCGCGCGCGTCGTCAGTCTGCATGCGCTCTTTTCTTTTTTTAAAGTCGCAACTGACAACTCGTCTAGATCTGTCTGTTCTACCTCGTACTGCGTGGACTCGATACCGTCGAGGATGACATGACTATTCCTGACGATACAAAACAGCCTCTCCTGCGCTCTTTCCACGAAAAGGTCGTCACTCCCGGCTGGACGTTCGACGGGTGCGGGCCGAACGAGAAGGACCGTCAGCTGCTCGTTGAGTTTGACTGCGTCGTGTCCGAGCTCCTCGTGCTGCCTCCGGGGTACCGCGACGTCATAGTTGACATCTGCGAGCAAATGGCGCGCGGTATGGCCGACTACGCGCACAAGGCGCACGTTTCCGGCACGCTCGGGCTCGACACCGTCGCGGACTTGGATTTGTACTGCCATTACGTCGCGGGACTCGTCGGTGAGGGTTTGTCGCGCCTTTTTGCAGCTTCGGGCAAGGAGGCTGCGTGGCTCGCGGACCAACGCGCACTGTCGAACGCGATGGGACTTATGCTCCAGAAGACGAACATTCTGCGTGACTTCCGCGAGGACGTCGATGACGGTAGGCTCTTCTGGCCGCGAGAGATTTGGGCGCCGCGTGGCTTTACGGACCCGAAGGATATGTGCGCCATTGCGACAGAGGACCCGGACAAGGCCAGGCGCGCGATGTGGGCGTTGAGCGGTATGACGCTCGACGCGCTGCGCCATGCGGTGGATGCGCTGGACTACCTCACGCTGTTGAAGAACCAGACGGTGTTCAACTTCAGCGCGATCCCGCAGACGATGGCGATGGCGACTTTGTCTCTGTGCTTCATGAACCCGCTCGTCTTCCAGCGCAATGTCAAAATCCGCAAGGCCGAGGCTGCACGCGTGAGTCTCCCATGGAATTGTTTTTTTATTTTCAGAAGTACTGATGTCGTTCGCATCGGTAGCTCATTATGCGCTCGTCGAACCCTCGTGACGTCGCGTACCTCTTCCGCGACTACGCGCGCACGATCCACGCCAAAGCCGTCCCCGCCGACCCCAACTTCCTCCGCATCTCCGTCGCATGCGGCAAAGTGCGTTCTGCCTCCCTTCCATTCTGCCCATATTAGCTCAACTCCCTCCCCCGTCTCACAGATCGAGCAATGGTGCGAACGGCACTACCCCTCCTTCGTCTCCGTCTCTTCCACAGACGGCGGACTCGCACTCGACAGCTCCGACGCGCGCTCGCGCATCGCCGCACGCGACAAGGAGATCTCCTCCGCCGTCGCTGTCCGCCGGCGCGCAGAGGCGCTGGCATCGAAGAGCGAGGAGTGGGCGAAGGGCCGCGTGCCGCCGGAGGAGATGTCGAAGAACGAGGTGCTGATGTTCGTGGCGGCGGCGTTTGCGCTTGTGCTTGTGCTGTCGTTGGGGATCGTGTGGGCTGTGTTGTATTTCTTTACGTAATGTGCGGGAAAGGAGAGGGGAAGGGGAGGGAGTGTATATTCGTTATTTTGTTTTATTTTTTTCTTCTTTCCTTTCCTTTCCTCTTTTTTTCGTTCTTCTTTCTTGACGACTGACGATTGATGAACGATTGACGCGCGCGCGCTTGTGGAGTACTTAGTAGCAGTAGTCTCTAGTCCGGCATTAAAACAGACGCGTCGGCGTACCCGTACGTACGTACGTACGTACTCACTCACCTTACACCCTTACACCTTACACCTACACCATATCATATCATATCATATCCCTTTTGTCTCGCTTCATACCCGCACACAAAAAGAACATGTTTTTATACCGGAACAGACAGGACAGAATGGAGCTGGGAACGAAATAAAATATGAGATGGGGAGTGTAACAGCAGTGGCGCGGGTGGTACGGAGTTCAGAGTTCAGAGTCGAGATTGGAAGAAAAGGAAAGAGAGCGGAGACGGAGAGCCAGCTAACAAAGGAAAAAGAAGAACGTGGGATAAATAGATAAATAAGAGTCTCGTGTACTATACCATACTGTGTGCAGTGCTAGGTCCTCCAGCTTTGGATCCTGCGAACCCGAGCCAAGCTGAACCACCGTGATCGGACCCGCTCATTTTTTGCGCTTCGTCGCTGTACGAAAACATGAATGGGTAGATATTACAGCTGGGCAGCATAGAGAGAGCCCGTGACGTACCTTTCGCCTTCGCAGGCTCCGCCTTGCGTTTCGGTGGGCGGCCCTTCGAGCTCCGGCGCGCAGCCGCAGGCGCTTCCTCGTCGGATTGGCCCTCCCCATCCTCGTCCACGTCCGCATCTCCCTCGTCGGCGTTGTCGCCGTCATCGTCGTCGGCGTCAGCAGATGCGTTCAAATCGGTGCCACCGCCGACGGCCCCACCGGGCGAGGCGGAGCAGCGCGGGCAGAACCATTCGCCTGCGGGTACGGCGGCGAGTGGGGGCGAGAGGCATGCGAGGTGGTATGGGTAGTCGCACTGTTCGAGAGCGGAGCGGAAAGCGAAGAGCGGAGTTAATGTCTGTTAGCGCGTGCTGCGAAGGAGAGGCGCGGAGACGAAAGAGGCGAGCAGAGAAGGGGAAAGGAGAGGGGGGCGAAAGGGGCGAAGAGAAAAAAACGAAAGAAAGAAAGAAAGAAAAGAGTTTCGTACCTTCTCGCATTCAAGTGGCGAGTCGTCCTCGCCCCGGTCCTTATTACACACGACACACTCCTCCGGCGAGTCGACAAGCTCCGGGTGACGCGGCAGCTCCGACAGCCGCTCGTTCGGGCGCGCGAGGAAGAACGTCGTGTTCTGACCCGCCGCGACACTATTTTTAATTCCAAGTTAGATGCAGATGCAGGGAAAAACACGAATACGAGACGGTTAGAAACAAGTGAAGGGAAGGGAAGAAGGAAGCGTACTCGATCACGTCTACACCAATGAGCGGCTGGTGGCGTGTCGGCTTCGTCGCGCTCTTCGGCTCAGAAGGACCAAAGCCCAACTCGCCTTCCCTATCTGTCAGTCTTTCCATGCCCTAATCAAGAGACACGGATGGAGAGAGGACGCACCGGACGCTGCGTTCTGCCCAAACGCGATGGTCATGACGCTCCCGTCGCTCTCGTCTGGCGCGAGCGCGAAGTGCGTCACGCCTCCGCTGCAGGCGTTGTATATCTTGCATCCCCTGCGTGGTGCGGAGGGCTCCGGGGTGAGTTTTCTTCGTTGTCGAAGAGAGAGGTGGGGCTGCACGTACATTATGTCCTGTATGAAGCGGAACGTCGAGAACGGGGAGCCGGAGGATCCTACGAGGTGGGGCCGAGGTCAGGTGAGTTCGGATTTTGCGACAGTAGGGGTTAGCACGCACCCTCGCCACTGTTCTTCCACTGGCGGGTTGGTTAGAGACGTCAACAGTCAGTGCTGTCTTTGTAGTGTGTAAACCCAGTTTGTGTCACCTTCCCCGCCATGTAGTACATCTTCTGCTTGTCGACGACGGTGGAGCTCGATGGTCCAGCAGCGATGTAAGCGGCGTGTGTAATCTCGTTAGACCCGGCGAACTGGCAAAGTGGAGCTTGTTATCACCCTTAAAACTCAGCGAGAGGGTGTGGCTTACCTGTGGGACGACTTTTGGAATTAGCACGTCTTTCTGGTCTCCGAGGCCAAGACGACAGTAGCCGTTGTAACCCCATACGTAGACGAGTCTGAAAAGAGTTGATGTCAGTGTCAATGTGTTCGCAGACGTAGAGAAAAAAACGAAAGTGTTACCCTTCCTTGTCCATAGCGATGGTATGTTGGTGACCGCAGGAGATATGGGTGATGTGCCTCCCCTCCATGCCCTTGACAAGTACTGCGAGTGGTTCACAAAAAAAAAAGTGTCAGAAAAACGATCAACGCAGGAAAGAGTAAGCCTCTCATTCGCACCCGGTTCAGAATAGACGTCGAACATGGATTTGTTCCCCGTCGCGATATGCTCGCCCGTGCGCCCATTGCCGAGTTGCCCGTGTTCGCCGCTTCCGACGGCGTACACTAATTAGGAGGATACGACAGCCTAAGCATGGGGACACTCAAGGGAGACATACAGAGCAGGATGGGACTCACCTTTCCCAGACTCGGCCAACAATATCGAGAAATTAACTCCTGCACCGACTTTTACGATCTTCTCCTTGACCCCGCCCGGCCATGGCCCGCGCACGAGCGTGAACGACGACACTTCGGGGCACGACGGCTGGCCGCACTGTATTCATTTTCGTATCCACCCGTAAGCTTAACCGCATCCCCAACACACGGGGAAGAAAATCACGTACCTGTCCTAGCGTATTCGCGCCCGCAGTCCACACGTCCCCATTACTTCCCACCAACAGCGTGTGCGCGCGACCGACCGCAGCGTGCACGAACGCCGTGCCCGCAGGCGCGCCAAGCTTCTGCGGCGTCAAATGACGCGGCGCGTTCTCCGAGACGACGCCAGGTACGGGCGGCTGCGGTTCGCCGCGCAGAGGCCGGCCGAGCGCGGCGGGCGCGTTACGTCCGAACAGCCACGCGGCGCCGGCGATGTCGAGCGCGACGACGTGGCAGCCTGCGCCCGAGGCGTGGATGGATGTGATAGCGACGTTGGCGAGCGAGCGTAGGATGTGTGGCTCGAGGAGGTCGGGGCTGTCGGGCGGCGAGAGTTGAGTGAGGCCGGTCGACTCGGAGGGGTTGGGGTGAGACTCACTGTTCTGGACCACCTACTGCTGCTGCTGCGCTGGCCTTTTTGTCTTTTCTACCGAGGTTTGCCCTGCGAGCGCCGCATGGTGGTGAGAGGGAGGTGATGGGCGGTCGTGACGAACGTTCATATATCGTGAGATGAACGTGCGGCGGGAAAGAGGTACACTCAGTCAGACTCACCAGTCGACACCCCCGCACAGCAGAACTTTCCGAATTTTTTCTCAGCACCGTCTCATAACAACTTATACTAGACGGGAGTGTAAATACCTCTTCCCCATTTCTTATCCTTGACGGCATCGTTTTGCGCGGCATCGCCGGGCTGAGACATGATCAACTTTGAGGGGGGGGTGAGCAAGCGTTGGTTGAGTTCCGAGTCTGGCGGGCGAGCGCTGACTACGGACGGCAACACAACCGTATTCGTTGACGGGCGCTTCGTGCTGCGCGATACAGGAAAAGTGCAACGGGCAGTACAGACACAACGTACAACTAAATTTTCACGTTACGCAGCGACGGAGACGAGCAGTGCGCTGCTCTCGCACACACACAAACACTCATCACAACAAACGCTGCTCTTCACGGAGCTCCCGGAGACGCGTTTTCGACGCGCTTTTACGCGTAAAATCGAGATTTCAAACAAATAGAAAGACATTGACTGGGGGAAAGAGGTCGGAGGCGTCGTTCGGCAAGCCAGGAAGGAGGACTGCGTGTTGGCTGCGGTCCCTGGACCTCAGCAGTGTCGCCGGAAGCACGGCAAAGTGAAATATAGAGCAAAAGCGTCAAAAGAAGGCGAAGCGCACGAACAACTGCGCCTAATAATCGGACCGTCCGTAGATATCACGAATTCAATCACAATAGATCACCCTACTGAGATAGGACCTTGACTCGAGCCCGGAAAGACACAGTCCGAGTTATAGAACGCACTTCCCTGACAGATCGACCGGGCCCAGTTGTCGACGCCTAGATATAGCCTTCCAGTGTGCATTTCCGAGCAAAACGAGACAGACTCGTGGGTTTGTTATTAATTGAAGGTGAGCAGTAACAAGGGATGCCGTTAGGAGTGCCGTCATAGTTTTATTTCCCTCGGGCGTCTAAGTTTATCGACAGTCCCAGCGCAGCACGGGCAGCTTCCTAGATAGCAATTCTGGACACCCCCAGGCCCGGTGGACTAGTCAAGTAGTTCTTTGTCCTAGAAGGCTACATGGTTTGATGTATCACCTCGCAGGCCAGAGCTGAGCTGAGGAAGTAAGACACGAGATATCGATGCGCTCTTTCCCGTTGCAGGAATTGCCAAGCTGCTTCATATTCATAAAGACCAGTACAGGGAAGTTCTCAGAAGCGAAGGCGTCTGCACGGGGAAAGCGTTCCGCCCAGTTGGCCGCATGGTGGTGGTCTGAGGTCAGGTTCGAGTAACCTCGCCGCCGGTGAAGGATTGAAAACCTTACCGTGGGAACTGTGCGAAGCTTATCAACGATGGGGGTATTAACAGGAATATCCATTAAATAGATCACTTCATTGTGCTATAGATATCATTCTTATCTTCAGCACGACCTACATCGTTGTCCTAGGGTAGATAAACCAAAGTTGAGAGCACCTCCGGCTCAGCAGGGCTTCCAACCCTAATCTACCCGCTTACGGGGAACTGCATCCCGATAGGGAAGTGACGCGCTCGTCGAGGCCCGATGAGTAGAACTCGTTGGCGTCGCAATCGTCGCAAGTCGACTCTGCTCTCCTCACAACACACACTCATCCAGAGTGTCCCTCGGGCATCTATCCATATCCTAGTCGCTCAAATATGTCGCGTTTCGTTCGCGCCTCAAAATACAGGTACGAGGAGAATAGATATCCAAGATGGCCCTTTCTGATACGTGGGGTTTTGGCACAGACATGTCTTTGGCACAGCGGCCAAGAGGGAGCTCTGCATTGACAACATCAAACTGACGAGCAGCGCCTGGGACACGAATCTCGTCGCTGCATCGGGGGTGAATACAACTCTCCATTTAACTCTGGGCGGCGCTGAAAAATCTCTGTAGAGCTACATCAGCGTAAACTGGAACGCATCGGGCGGCGGCGCCTTCGCCATCCTCCCCCTCCCCTCGCCCTTCCAACCACACTCCCTCCCTTCAAAACTCCCCGATGTCATCCCGCTCGCCCGGGGACACACCGCACCCGTGCTCGACACCGACTGGTCGCCGCACGACGACGCGCTCGTCGCCTCCGCAGGCGACGACGGCCAGATCCTACTCTGGCAAGTCGAAGCCAGCGCGTTCGAAGGGTGGGGCGCGGACAAGTGGGTCCCGCGAGACTTCGATCCTGTTATGCGCATTTCGGCGTCGAGTCGTAAAGCTGGACAGGTGCTGTTCCACCCGACTGCGAAGCATGTCATTGGGGGCGCGACGGGCGACCATGCTGTTAAGCTTTGGGACCTTGCTGCGCCTGAGGACCCGCAGTGCGTGCTTGGTGGTCATTCGGACGCGATTCAGAGCTTTGCGTTTGACTTTTCTGGGAATATTATCGCGACGACGTGTCGCGACCGCAAGCTGCGGCTGTTCGACGCGCGAGCAGGCGGCGACGCGGTGCGCGTTGCGGATGGACACGGCGGCATCAAGGGCGCGCGGGTCGTGTGGATGGGCAACCAGGACCGCCTCGCGACGACCGGGTTCAGCAAGATGAGCGACCGCCAAGTCGGCCTATGGGAAACTGGGGCTTTGAAGAACGTGAAGATGACGACGGTCGACCAGTCAAGCGGTGTACTCATGCCGTTCTACAGCGACAACAACATCCTCTTCGTCGCAGGCAAGGGCGACGGTAACGTGCGCTACTACGAATTCGAGCACGACGCACTGCACCCGCTCGCGGAGTACCAGTCGACAGCACCGCAGCGCGGGATGTGTTTCCTCCCGCGCCGCGCGCTGAACGTGTCCGAGTGCGAGATCGCGCGCGCGTACAAGGTCGCGGGGAGCACGATCGAGCCCATCGCGTTCGTCGTCCCTCGCAAGTCGGATAACTTCCAGTCCGACATCTACCCGCCAGCACTATCCGCTGAGCCCGCACTGACCGCCGGGGAGTTCTTCTCCGGCATGTCTGCCCCGCCGAAGCTCGTCTCGCTCGAATCCGGCGCCATCTCCTCCTCGCACACGCCCCTCAACACTCACGCACCTGCACTTACGAAAAGCACGAGCGCGCCGAGCGTGTCGTCCCCGACGGTGACGAAGGTCGTTAGCACCCCTCCGCCTGAGCCCGTCAAGAAAATGAGCGAACCCATCCCTGCACCTGCGCCTACTCCCGTAGTGACGGCTGAGCCCATGTCCAAGTCCAAGTCCAGTGGTGGAGATTCCGTAAGTGGTTCGTGTTTCTTGGCCCTGACGCATCTGTATAACCCTTCTCCGACCGACAGGCGCTGCAAGACGAGATCACGCGTCTAACCGGGGAACTGCGCGACTCGCGCGCGCAGGTGCGGAACCTCGAGCTCCAAGTCGAAGGCCTGAAGGCGAACGCGCTCAAAGCGAGAGCGCTGCTTGACTGAGGGCTGAGGGGTGACGTTGCCCGGGTTCGCGTGTGTTTGTGTGTGTGGTTGTGCTATCTTTGCTATTATTGCTATGGGCTGGGGTCTGATGCGGGCGAGTCGCGGTGGACGGCGGGTGATGAGCGGTGAGCGGGTGCAGGGGCGGGGAGTGGAAACTTGAACTAACGAGATGTATTGATATACCAGACCAAGATTTTTTCTTTCTTTCTGTGTGTAAGTGATGGAGGGGTGGACATGCTATTCTATCTAACGTCTCACATTCATTCCGCTTGAGCGCTGCACCGTAAACGCACTAAGCCCTGCACGCGGGGCATCAGCGGACTGCCCTCCTCAAGGCCCAGTGCTATTTATACCTAAGTAAAGACCCGAGGGCCCACGAAAACATCTGCATCAGACTCAGTGATGTCCCATTAACTAAATACTGTAATATCAAGAACCCACTCGCCAAGCGAGCCCCGAATCACATGCCCTGTATAACTATAAATCAAAAACGAATATCATTCCGGGCTCTACTCTGCTCCCCAAGGGGCCAAGGGCCCAGGGGTGGGCCAAGATTAAGGGATCAATTTCACTTCGACCGCGACCACGTCGACCCGCAGACGTTTTGTGATGTCTGCCCTCGTAGCTGCCCAAGGCCCACAGCGCCTGTTCCTCACCTCCGCCTCTGTGATCGTGCTCAGCTACGCGGCCGTGCGCGTCTTGAACCTCCTGCGGCTCAGGTCCAGGTCCAAATCCAGTAGCCGGAAGCGTGGGAGCGCGAGCGCCACCCCGGGTACGGTCTTCAAGGCGCCGGAAAAGGTCGGGCGGCGCACGGGCGAGGACGACGAGGAGGCTGCGCTGCCCGAGTTCGACGTTGTAATCGTCGGAGGCGGTAAGCTCGAATTTAATACGGGCTATCGTGTTGCTTATTCTGAAGTCTGAACTTGTGACGTTTGTTAGGGACGGCTGGCTGTGTGCTCGCCGCGAGGCTCTCCGAGGACCCGAGTATCAAAGTTCTCCTACTCGAGGCTGGCGGAAGGTACGCCGCGTTCGCCTCTCCTCTCTCCCTCTGTCCAATCGTCAATCGGCGCGCGCCTTTTTCACTAACACGCTTAATCTCGGTATTAAAGCGGGAAAGCCAACTTCTGGACCTCCGTCCCGTCGGGCTACTCCCGACTCTGGCGCACCGAAGCCGACTACAATTTCTTGACGGTCGAACAGCCGAATGCGGCTGGCAGGAGGCGTTTTTGGCCCAGAGGTGCGTAGAGCGTCATGGTAGAATCAATTGGTGATTGGTGAAAATGAAAATAATTGTTTTTTCTTGAAATGGTTATGTTATTTAGGAAAGATGCTTGGAGGGTGTAAGTAGACAGTCCTCTTTCCCCTTTTTTCCTTCGGACTGATTCTGATTCTGATCTGACCTAAACAGGCTCTGGTATGAACGCGCAAATGTACGTGGGTTTTTCTTGTATGCTCGTATTTTACGAAAACGAAAACGACTCGACTGGCAGGTACCACGCCGGTGCGCCTTCGGACTACGACGAATGGGCTGAAAGTGGTATGGAGGGCAGCGAAGGCTGGGCGTTCTCCGAGTTCCAGAAGTACGTATACGTGTGCCTTCGCTTAGGTCTGTCCATAGCTACGACAAGGCTCAACCTGATCGTGACGTTTTTTTTCCTTCGGTTCCAGGTACTTCCGCAAATTCGAGAAGTTCACACCGAACCCGCTCTTCCCCAAGGTTAACGCTCTGCTACACGGGGCTTCGGGACCCGTCGAAGGTGGGTGGTTTGCAATTCAGCAATTCAGTGTGCTACGGAGATACTGAAATTTATTCTTATTTTCCCTCGGAAATTAGTGGGGTATAACGGCTATTTCTCCACTTTCTGCTCAAAGTGGATCGATGCGTGTGTGGCTATCGGTATCCCGCATAATCCGGACGTCAATACTATCGCTGGCACGCTAGGCGCGACTAAGGTGGGCGCAGCTATAATAACAATATTTCTTCTTTCTCGATAAGCAGAGTTATTGATAAAACGAAAAATCCCCTCTGCAGATTAGTACGTCCCGAGCTTCCCGCCTCCGCTTTAATTCTAATTCTAATTTTGACCCACCATTTCCCTCTGCAGTGACGTACACAGATAGCAGGGGACGGCGCGTCACCACCGAGACCGCATACCTCACACCCTCAGTGTTGAGCCGCCCGAACCTCACCGTCGCGACGCACGCATCTGCGACAAAAATCCTCTTCGAAGTCGCAGGGTCCACTAAACGCGCTGTTGGAGTCGAGTTTGCGCGGGATAAGGGGAGTGCGAGGTATAGCGTGAAGGCTGGCAAGGAGGTTATTTTGTCGTGAGTGTGTTCGACTCTGTGGTGTGGTTCTTGGTATTCTTAACCTCTCTTTCTTTTTTTTCTTCGTCTAGTGCCGGAGCGGTGCACACTCCACACGTAAGTCCTTCTCCATCCCACCCATCCTATATCCCAATCCCATATTTCGTCTCTATCTCCTAGCTCCTGATGGTATCCGGCATCGGCCCCGCCGCGCACCTCCGCGCGAACTCTATCCCCGTCGTACACGACCTCCCCGGGGTGGGGCAGCACCTCATGGACCACGCGTGTATCAATGTGAACTTCCGCGCCAAGCGCGGTATGTCGCTGATGTACCTGAAGCCGGCCAACGCGCTCGAGAAGCTTTATGGGACGTACAAGCTCGTGCAATGGTTGGTGACGGGTAAAGGGCCCATTGCTACTAATGTGAGTCCGCTGTGCTCTTGGTTATCGAGTCGAAGGTGTTTTCGCTTCCTTGCTGATCCAATTGTGATTATGAACGGACGCAAATGTAAATGTCTAGGTGGTCGAGTCCGCTGCGTTCGTACGCTCGGCCGACCCCGTCCTCTTCCCGCCGTCGGAGTACACGGAAGAAATAGAGGACACGACGTCCAGCGCTTCCGCCCCGGATATCGAGCTGTTCTCGAGTCCGTTTGCGTGGAAGAAGGATTACTCCACGTTATTCGATTTGCCGAAGGGAGAGATGGGCACTGTGGCTGCTGTGTTACTTAGGTGGGTGTAAGACAGACAGACTGTGGCTATGGTCTGGGTTAGACTGGACTGGACGACTGAATGTTATTGGCAGACCGACGAGCACTGGAAGTATCACGCTGAACTCTGCTGATCCGTTCGACCCGCCTATCATTGACCCGAAGTGAGTTCTTCCCCCCTCCCTCGGCTCCGTGAAATCAATCTCACCCTCCCCGTCTACTAAAACCAAAACAGCTACTTCGCAACGCGCCATGACATCGCCGTCCTCTCCCGCGGTCTGCGCCTCGCCCTCCGGCTCTCCCGCACCGCACCCTTCTCCGCCGTCCTCGACGCATCCGAGACAGACCCGCTGCTCGACCACGCGCTGCACGACCAAACCGACCTGGACGTCGAAGCCGTCGTGCGCGACCGCGCAGAGACGCTGTTCCACCCGACATCGACGGCGCGGATGGCCCCGCTCGAGAGGGGCGGAGTCGTCGATGCATGGTTGCGCGTGCATGGTGTGCTGGGGTTGCGTGTGGCGGACGCGTCGGTGTTCCCGACGATCGTTGCGGGGCATACGGCGAGTCTGAACCTTTTCGTGTTTTTTGTGTGTGCGCTCTGACATACTTTTGGTACAAGGCTGCTCCGACGATCGCTGTTGCCGAGAAGGCGGCTGACATCGTCAAGGAACGACTTTCGGCCTCCGCTTCAAATTGATTGACGCCTTGTGAAAGAGAATCAAGATGATTATGATGATATTCGCACTGCCGCCGCGGTTCCAAGCTGCACAGTTATTTAACCATTAACCTCTCCACTCATTTGAATTCCTCTATCACACCCTGTGTACGGCACCTGTCTATATGTACGGAAGCACAGGCGTCTTTCCGAGTCCGACCTTGGAGCAGCTCGGAGGTTCGGAGTCCATTTAAATCAATATTTTTTCTCTCTATGTACAGTAGTCTTTTGAATTTATGAATTTATATCTATTTCGGAGATCGGAACGCGAACGTGTATTTATTTGATTCCTTCGTGCCATTATAAACTGCCTGTATATGGTATACCTTCCTAGGACTCTCGACTCTTGACATAGTGTATGTAATGGTGTCACATTTAAGAAGGTTCGGCTCCAGTTTGAGATGGCCATCTGACGCTGGGGATTTCGCCCAGTTTATGTGTACCGGTACATTTATCTAAAGCAACATTAAACATGGCGAGAAGCCAACCAGGAGCTGGCAAACCTTAAGGACTGCGATACCTTAAATACTCTTGAGCGCTTAAAAATAATCCCCCCCAAATGTTTGTCTCTCTTCATAAAATTATCGAACCCTTTCAAAAGATCGAGAATCGGAGGCTATGGCGGTCGGTTATCCCATATACCTAGCCTAAGTAAGACCAGTGAGTACTGCTCTACATATATGGGTGACTCGGAACACACCTAGTCCCGTTGTTGGTGACTCAGCTCAATACCTCTCATCCGGATCAGTATGTAATAATTGATCAGTGCCGGCAGGTAGACGCCGTGTGTGCGCCCGACCATATATGCGCCCGCCCACAAAGCAATTCAGACCTCTTTCATGAATGTTCCGCCCAAGAGACGGCTCCCTGGACCGGACACAGCGAAACGTTTCGTCTGGGTTGTCAGGAGTGCGAATGAAACGCACTCGTCCAACCATATGATGTATCGCAGCACAGGTCTGCGGCGATGGGCAATGGTCATGGTCATGTGCCCCGCGCGCACGGCGAAGCCCATCTCGTCCCCGCGTTCCAATCCGCCCGAGTCTCTGCATATTCATCCATACGCTCTTCCCTGTCCTCCGTCCCCGGGCGATATTATGCACTCCGGACAAAACACCCCGCTCTGAGAGCGTCCTCCCGACATCCGGCTACAGCAGGCATCGCGCCCACCGTCTCCGCGTATAAAACCCAAGTCGACTTCACTGGTCTTGACTATCCTCGTCCTCTCGCCTTCCTCATCTCTTCCACGAGCAACCTCACCCACCAAATCCATCATGAAGTTCACATCCGCCGCCGCTTCTCTCCTACTCCTACCCCTCGCCGCACTCGCGACCGAGAAGGTGACCTACGACAACACCTACGACAACGCCTCTGGCAACATGCTCACCGTCGCCTGCTCCAACGGACCCCACGGACTCGCCGCGCGCTACCCGACCTTCGGCGACCTGCCCTCATTCCCCAACATCGGCGGCGCGTCCGCCATCGCTGGTTGGGGCTCTGCAGAGTGCGGCTCGTGCTGGCGCCTCTCGTACAAGGGCGCAGAGATTGTGGTGACTGCGATTGATTACGCGGCGAACGGGTTCAATATCGCGCAGGAGGCGCTGGACACGCTTACAGATGGGAACGCGGTGTTCGACGGTTCGGTGCAGGTTACGGCGGTGCAGGTCGACAAGTCGCTCTGCGGCCTGTGAATGTAAATGAACGTGAGCGACCCGTTTCCTAAGCACTGGTGAAGTCACCTTGATTGTATTCTTGCAGTGTTTCCCGGCTGCGTAGTCCGTGGGTCGACGAGTTTTGGTAAACTTTCAAAGTTTTCTCTCGATCTATCTAACGGACATGCACACGGACTATTTTCGGACTTGTCTTTCTGCGTTCTTTCGTGTTCTCGTGTTTTCATGTTGGTTTTTGGGACTCTTGTAAGACCTACAACGCATGTGTAGTTAGTTCGGTAGGTAGTCGTCGTAGCTTGATGACCCACTGACCGTGTTTTGTATCCGCACCGCTGTGTATTTCGACAGACGAGTAAATCATCGTTATTAGCTATTGCGTGCAATGTAAACATACTTACTTTGTCAATGGAGATTTCGCGTATCCGAATCTGAGCATCTGTGCTCCAGGACCCTCTTTGCATGAGAGGACGGAAAAACGAAAAACGAAAAGTGAAAAGCGAGAACAGTCGTACTCACAGTAAGCGGTGCCGCTGGTGCACAAACACATCTGGATAGCCGATCGTTGATCATTTGATCCGGTTCCGGAAGAACCCGACGTCCGCAACAAGTTACAACCGCGTCGGACTCGGACCCAACCTGCCAGTGGACTCTGATGATGCCTTCAATTGCGAGTGAAGAGCCTGCAGCAGCCGCGGACCGGTTTTATCCATTGTCATTGGAGCTTTTCTGACCAGCCGCGACTGTGAAGAGCGCAAACCTGGCCTTCTAGGGCACGAATTGCAAGCAGCACAAGACCAACACGATACCAGGGCCACCCATAGGAAGACGGCAAACACCAACACCAACATTACAGCCTCCAGGCTGGCTCGGCCGGTTTAGTGACAACGTCGGGACTCAGGTCACCTCAGTACCTTGACTCCGAACGAGTACTATCCCTGTGTGAGTAGAGGAAGGCTCCAGAATGCAGAATATCACGGTGCCTGGGTACTTTGAGGTTAAAGCTTCGCTTTTGACACCATCCAATTTTGCGCGCTGGACGAGTCGAAAACTCGGATTTCCGATCTTTGGAAAACGTCAACATCGATGTAGTTTAAGCGAAACACTTGATTATCTTTCCCGGGCCAGGTTTTCTTCGGTTGCGTCATTATGAGCTAACTGGAGACTTTTCTGAGCAGGACTGTGCTATGGCCTATCGCGTCTCCGACTAATCTTGGCCACCTTGGCTAGCGATCCTGACGCTATTCTCTGACATATCGGATACGGCGACATGAACACCAGAAGCGGCTCAGACACGGTATTCAAGTCATATATAGTGGCCCGGGTTGCGATGCAGGTCATTGGTTTATGATGGGGCAGCGAGGGCCGATTCCTTTTTTAAGGTCTGTAAGTCCTCGGTTTTCCGACTGGCACCTTGCTGACGAGAGAATCGAACGCATGAAGGATGCCAAAAACGTTTGATATTGTACATGTATGTCTGCCAGTGACATCCAACATTGCGGCGTTAGGCATACTATTGTATCCGCGTCTGGGTCATGGTGTGTTCAAAGCCCGTTCATAAGCTGCTGCGCAGGCTAATTGTTAATGTAATATGCATGGCAGATGGACGCATTCGGCGTTTTTCAGGCATTCCATGATCGATCTGCTGTCTAGCTTGGCCTCAGGCTTGGACTTGGACTCGGGCATAAATGCTCCATTTTCACTTGATATAAGGAAGGGGAAAGTACGGGGACGTGTGCTGTCAGTGGCAGGTTTCGTCAGGGGAGTAGTACTACTGTGATCAGCACCCGAGGGCGCATCCGAGTCCTGAGTCTTACCTCCGCCCGAGCATGAATGTAATTACCCAGTCTAAGTATCGTACTTATCATTATCCAGACCAGTCAGAGTCAAATACACGGAGCATCATGCTCACCAGTCTCTCGAAGCTTCCGTCCATTTTTAGTGGCTAGTTAAGATGAGATTGCTGCGCATCTGGATTGTAAGGAGACAAGGCATTCTGTTTTTACCTCCGTGGTCCTAAAGTGCATGGCCGAGCAATGCACAGTACTAACCCCAATCTCTTAATAGTGGCTGGTCGCGCATTATGGGTGGCATTTCTAAGGTGGGACTCAAGTGCCAGCGCACTGATATGCCACTGCTGCTACTCAACACCCGGATAGAACCATTATGAAGCCAATCATACACTTGGATGCCTTGCAAGACTCGCTACATTACATACATTATTCAGTAATCCTAGTACTTGTTGCCTATACTTACACGTTCCTTAACAGACACCGCTCTAATGTGGCTCCTGCTTCACCAATATATAAACAAATAGTATACCTTCTTTTGACCTTGAAGGAGGAGTTTCGTTACAATACATGTTTATGGTGCCTGCAAAACAAAGCATACAGAGAACCATAAGTACAAAGATGTCACCATGACCAGCATAGTATACCCACAAAACACATTGTGACTACAGCAATTTACCACCTATTAAATATAAATAAATGAATATAACAAGATAACGTAACGATCACGCAATATCATGCCATAGTGGAGCAGAGCTAACCTTGATCACGTTACTCA
>JAKOPK010000405.1:0-24086 GCA_024195185.1 Coniferiporia weirii
TCAGAGGGAAAGGGGGGAGCATTACCTGAGAGCTCCAAGAGAGCCAGGTCCATGTCCTGTGTCCGAGGTCCGAGGTATCGACGCATGTAAGCCCTGAGGGTGTTCATGTCCAATCCGTCAGTGGTGGGGTGGCCATCCAGAGCCATGGCAGTGAATGCCAAACGTATGGCCCCCACAGTACAGTCCGAGATGCGGTTTAGGTGTCCTGTCAGACGCAGCCAGCGTCGCAGGACCAGGATAAGGTTTTCATCTGCCCACTGGGAGTGGTGGACAGGGGGGGGTTGCTGTTTAGGCCAGACGTGCAGAATCCAGGCCGTGAATGACTCGCAGCCACCCAGGATATGCGACGTGGATTGCATCGGCCATGGGGGGTGGTTGTGCCACCAGCAGTAGGAAATCAGACCATGCGTGTGGCGGTAGGTTGAGTCGAAGCTCAGCCAGTAGCCCCCGTAGGGACCGGCACGACAGAGGATCTGGGCTACTGTGGATAGCTCGCAGCGGGGGTGGTCGACTAGGAGTGTAAGTAGCTTCCTGGGCGTCCGGGTGGGGGGGCCCATGACTGCCAAGTATTTGTTGGCGGTGGAGGCGAGGGGGCAGGTGAGCTGGAGGGACCAGCATTCTCTAGCAGTGAGTGTCGCCTGTTCCTTCAGCACGGAGATGGAAGGGGGGAGATTGGAGGGTGGAAGGCAAGTGGCTGCCTTGGCTTCCAAGTCAGCCCATTCATTACCTGCAATGTCCTCATGACCAGGGGACCACGCAAAGTGCACATGTAGCTGTGGGAAGGAGTCCAGAAGAGTCTGGACCCCCGACTTCCAAAGAGGGAGGAGGTTGGCTCCCGAGGCAGAGGGCCAGCACTTGAAGAGGTTGAGGGCAGTGAGTGAGTCCGACATGAAGGTGATGTCGGTGGCTATCTCGAGCTCCTTGTGGAGGTGGCACGCAGCCCAGCCAGGTGCGATGCCTAAAGAAAACTGCTCGGCGTCGGTGGCTGTGGCACAAAGGGGGGAGGTTAGCCAATGGGAGTGTAGCCACTGGGGCCCGCACATGGCGACGATGGTGGATCCAGCTTTCTGACCTAGGCGGGAGCCATCGGTGAATACCTGGACGGAGTGGGGGGTGCACAGTTCCCGAGCTCTACAGACAAAGTCCATCCGGACCTCAGAGGGAACCAGGATGGAAGGGATGGAGAAGGTGATCCAGCCTTGCCCGAAAGCAAGGGGGTCGGCCCAAGGGGGGTGCGTGTACGCTGGGACCTGTTGGACACAGGGGACACAGGCCTGCAGAGAAAGGGAAAAAGGGAGGTTAGCACACGGCAGGTAACGGCAGCGGCTGATGGAGTGGGGGGTGCGCCAGAGGCACAGGGCATGGTTAGTCTTTAAATATTCAAAATACACAAAAAAGGGGGGGAGGGAGCATAAGAAGTTAGTTGAGAAAGGAGACATGCCCTTATAGACGCTGAGAATCCACCAGCAGGCAGTGTTTTGAACAGCCTGCAGATGGTTCACTAAAGTTTTCTGGGCCCGGCCATGAAACCAGATGGGCATGCCCCATGTGAGCACAGTGCGTACACACGCCGAGTATAATTGCCAGAGGTGGAGGGCCAAGATACCGCGTTCGGTGTTTCCAAGGATGCAGAGGGCGGCTAGGGTGGAGAGGCCCTTGGAGCGCATGCGCTCGACATGGGGCTTGAAGGAGAGGCCCAGGTCCCACCATATTCCCAGCCAGTGGAGGGGAATAGATGGTCGGACAAGTGTATGGTCGTCGATTTTGATTCCCATCGTGTCCCAGCCGTGGTAGCCAGTTTTGCGACAGGGAGGATGAAAGTGGAGGGCCTCAGTCTTGGTGGCCTCGATTTTGAGTCCGATGTGTTTGAAGAGCCTGTTTAGGTGGTGGTATGCGTCTGTGAGAGTTTTGCAGTTAGCGGTGATGGAGGCGCTGATGCATACGATGAGGTGGTCGTCCACGTAAGCCAGGAGTTTGCAGCTGCGCCACTGGAAGCGATGCAGCACGAGTCCAGCAAAAATCGTGGAGAGGATGGGGGAGGCAGGGGACCCTTGTGGGGTGCCGAGGTCGGGTTTGTCGGTCAGAGGGGTTGTTGTGCTGTCGAAGGCGATTGCGACTTTACGCCCGGTCATGAATGAGAGGCACCAGTCCACCATGTTAGGCGGACAGCCCATCGTGAGGAGCTGTTGGTAAAGGAGTTGGGGGTGCACCAAATCGAAAAAACCCTGAATGTCTACCGCAAGGATAGAGCAGACCTGGTTTGTCGAGTGGGCACCCTCCACAAGCTGGAGAAGGTGCTGGGTGGCATCATAGACAGAATGTCCTTGACATCCCCCATACTGGTTAGGTGGCAACCAGTCCTCAGTATTAGCAAGGAACTGGAGCCAGTTAGTGAGCATCTTTTCAAGGAGTTTGCCTAGAGTCTCTTCGAGGGTGATGGGGTGGTAAGAGCGGGGAGAGAACGGGTCCTTCTTGTTTGGCTTCTGGAGCATGATGACTTTTGCTGTCCGCCAACACTCGGGGTGATGCCCCAAGTGCAGGCAGTCATTGAAAAGCACCAGGATGTTGTCTGGGAACGCAGCTACTACCCACTTAAGCAGGTGGTAGCCAATGCCTGACAGCCCTGGGGCTGATAGGTTGGAAGTGTCGGAGAGCATGTCCATCAACTCCAAGTGTAGGAGAGGTGGGGGAGGCAGGGGCTCTAGGCCTGCATCCGGGAGGGGGGGTGGTTCTTGGAAATAGGTTTCGCAGAAGAGCTCACCTTTTTCTTCGTCCGACTGGGTGAAGGTGCCATCCGCACATTTGAGTGAGGGGACTTGAGTTGGGCACACGCCCAGGCCATGTTTGGCCCAGGACCAGATATTGGAGGGATTGGCCTCCGATGCCTGTTCTGAGTAGTAGGTTCGCTTTGCTGCCCGGACCCCTCGCTTAAAAGCTTGGCGTGCGGCTGCTCGATGTCGGTTGGTGGGGGCAGTGTCGATGGCCTTGAGGAGGTCACCACAGGAAGGCGTCCACCATGGGACCTCGGTCTTCGACAGCTGAGCGAGGGTGGTGAAGGGCTGTAAAGCAGCTGCGATGGCATTAACCACGGCGGCAGCCTTGGTGTCCAGGAGGGCGGCGGTGAGGGTCGGGAGCATCCTTCTTGTCCTCTAACCACCACCATCGATATTTGCAGCGGTAGCTCAAACTCCCTCAGATGTCGTCCAGTGGTTCAGGTCGCCCACCCCGTCCCAACCCCTCTAACTTCTCGTCGTTTAAGGCCTCCTTCATGTCCCTGGACACAGCGTCGAAGCCACCGGCACCCCCACCCCTGCAACGCTCGGCATCCTCACCGCCGTCCTCCCCCCGCCAGTACCTGGTTCTTGCAGAGGAACCTGCCCTTGGCCCTGCTTTCCAGATGTCCTCCCCGGACCCCCTTCAAGGTGCCCCATTGTCCCCTGTGCTACAGGGACAACTGGGCGAAGACTCGGCCATGGAGGTGGGCAGCCCCCACACCCCCCAAGCACAGACTGGCAAGAGGTCTGCAGACACCCTCACCCCCTCGTCCGCCCCGCCCGAGTCACAGAGTCCCAACAGATTCTGTACGAGTCAGTTGCCAGGTTTGAGGACCTCCACCATCAGGTCACCACCAGTCCTCCCGACGCCACCCCTGCCCAGACGGCATACGAACTGGCATGGTTCATCGGCAGGACGCTTGCGCACTGCCATGTAACCCTGACATCGCTAAAGCGGGCACAGGAAGGAGGCCCCCACTCCCAAAACATGGAACTACACAACGTAGTGACACAGTACGGCATCGTGGCCACAGGTTACGATGTTGACCTGCCTGCTCCCTTTTCCACCAGTGCACACGGCCCCCTGCCACCAGCCTCTCACCCAGCACCCCCCTCCGACAAAATGAGGGAGTTGAAAACAGCCATGCTGAAACTCACCTCTGACATTGGGGCCATCTCCCACCAGGTTGCCTCCCTCACAGCTCGCCCCCCCCATGCCCCCAACAGGCCGCGAGGACACCCGCTCCCACCAACGCAGGAGGCACCCAGACCACCCCCGTGGCATCGGCCCCAATAGCCGCTGCTCCTATCTCCTATGCCCAGGCTGCGGCACAACCCATGGCCCCCACTAACCCTTCACAGGTACTCCCTATGGCTGCTCCCGAAAAGAAGAAGAAGTCTAAGCGCCAGCTGCCTCCCCCCCCCAAGATGTATGCCAAGGACCCCACTCTGGTCCTTAGTACTGGTCTCCGTGTACCCCATGCCGACTCCCAACTCTCTGGCTCCATTCTAACCCAGCGGGCTCGAGAATTCTTCGACGCCCTTCCCACCGTGGACCGTGTCACAGTCCTCTCCTCAGTGTTCAACGTCAAGGGAAACATCGTGACCGTCTTCGCCCACCGCCCCCCCAATTCGACCCCAACCACAGAGACGATCATTGATCGCCACCAGGTCACATTCACGCGCCATATGCGCGACAGGTGCCTCGTTGCCAATGCTGTCCTCCCGGACAACTTCATCCTCTCTCCGTCCTGCGTCTGCCAACGCTCGGCCCTGCACATCTCTATGGTGCCCACTACTGATATGTTTGGCTCCGTAGGCAAAATCTTCACCCCCTCCCAACTTTTGTCAGAAGTGAAGCACAACCCATCACTCCGCAACCTCGACTTCGTTATCCCCCCCCCACTTCACTACACCTGCCGAGAATGTTATCAATCTCAAGCAGTGTCCAGTTTCCTTCTCCTTTGCTGACCCCGATGGGCAAGTCCGCGCATGCCTCCTCAAGAGGCCACGTGTGTGGCTGTTCGGCACCTCCCTCCAGCTCTCGGTCCCCCCCGTTCGCCCCAGCCTCACCCAGTGTGAGCGCTGCCAGGCCCTCGGGCACGGCACAAAGGGCTGCAAAGCCCCCGTGATGTGCACCGAATGCGCCAGCAACCATCGCACCATTAACCATCACAAATCCTGTGCCGACTGCACTACTGAAGCAAACAAGTCGGACCTATGCCCCCACCCACACCACTGCCACAACTGCGGCAGCGACCACCCTGCCACCTTCCCAGCCTGCCCCAAGAAACGCCACTTCCACGGTATCCTCTCTGGTCAAGAACAAGACTTCCCTATCCTCCCCAAAGAAGAAGAATATTAATGAGTGCACAACTCTGTGTACTTCAGTGGAACACCACCTGCTCACTTGTGGCGATAAATTCCCTTTTTCCTTCTCTATCTTCGTCCCAGTTTTCCCCTCACCTGATTCTGATTCAAGAGCCCCCTTGGTATCAAATCAGATTGCAGCCATCCCTCACCGACCCAGCTGGACTCCCTATTTACGGTGTACAGTCTATTTCTGGATATGTTGCCGTTCTCCCACCCAACATGCACCCGCGCGTCATAACTTATGTCTCTCGCAACCTCCCTCTAACCTCCTGGTCTGTCATCGGCCCCACCACCAGTGGCACAGATGTACTGATGGTGGAGGTACATGCACAAGTCACAATCCAGGTCTGCAACTTCTATGGAATGAGCCCTCCAGAACACGATGCCCCCTCCCCTCAGTACCCAGGTGAGTCTTTCCTTTTCTCACTCCCCTCGGTGCTGGCCACCTCCCTACTGGTGTGTGGCGACTTCAACCATCGCCACCACTCCTGGTCCAACCTTGCCGCCATTTGGCGGGAGTCGTTGGGGGCCCAACCCCTCGACGACTTCTTCCAGGAAAACGGCCTCGAACCTGCCCATGCACCGGACTCCGATTCCCGTCCTAAGGATGGGAGACATCGTTGCCCGATTGACATGGTGTGGGCCCCCCCTCATATTGCGCCAGAGTCTATACTTGACTCTTTCACCTCGGCGTGGACCACCCTCTCTGACCACGCCCAGTTGAACTGGGCGGTTACCACTAACCTACCTCCACCACTCCCCTGCGTTCATTGCCTAACAAATGATGACTATGGGGAGTGGACGGAGCTCACCTTCCTGGCCCTGGCCGAGGCCTTTAAACTCCTGGCCACGACCCCCCAACTCCTAGATGCGAAGGCGGCACTGTGGTACACTCCATGGAAGCCGCCCTACAGCCCTTCACCACCCTCGCCCGACCGTTGAAGACTGAGGTCCCCTGGTGGACGCCCGCCTGTGGTGACCTCCTCAAGGCCATCGACGCCACCCCCACCAACCGACTGCGAGCCGCCACACACCAAGCTTTTAAGCGAGGGGTCAGGGCGGCAAAATGAACCTACTACTCAGATCAGGCATCAGAGGCCAACCCCTCTAACATCTGGTCCTGGGCCAAACATGGCCTGGGCACACACCCCACTCAAGTCCCCTCGCTCAAGCGGGCGGACGGCTCCTTCACTCAGTCAGATGAGGAGAAAGGTGAGCTCTTTCGCACCACTTATTTCCAAGAACCCCCCCCCTCCCGGATGCAGGCCTTGGCCCACTCCCTCCCTCCCTCCGGGCGCACCCCCTCTCCTCCTTATGGAGCTGATGGACGCACTCTCTGATACCTCCAACTTGTCGGCTCCAGGGCTGTTGGGCATTGGTTATCGCCCACTCAAATGGGTGATCGCTGTGTTCCCTGACGAGATCCTGACTCTTTTCAACGACTGCTTGCATCTGGGGCATCACCCCGAATGCTGGCAGGCGGCAAAAGTTGTCATGCTCCGGAAACCAAATAAGAAGGACCCATTCTCTCCCTGATCATACCGACCCATCACCCTTGAGGAGACCTTAGGCAAACTGCTCAAAAAGATGATCGCTAACCGGCTCCAGTTCCTTGCTAACGAGGAGGACTGGCTACCACCCAACCAGTATGGGGGGCATCAAGGACACTCAGTCTATGACACTGCCCAACACCTTTTGCAACTAGCAGAGGGTGCCCACTCAACAAACCAGGTCTGCTCTATCCTCACGGTAGACATTCAGGGTTTTTTCGACTTGGTGCACCCTCAACTCCTTCACCAACAGCTACTAACAATGGGTTGCCTGCCTAACATGGCAGACTGGTGCCTTTCGTTTATGATGGGGTGTAAAATCACCATCTCTTTCGATGGCACGATGACCCCTCTGACTGCCAAACCAGACCTCGGAACCCCCCAGGGTTCTCCCACCTCCCCCATCTTGTCGACAATCTTCGCTGGACTCGTACTCCACCACTTCCAGTGGCGGGGCTGCAAACTCTTAGCATATGTCAATGACCACCTCATCATATGCGTCGGTGCTTCCATCTCAGCCAATTGCAAAACACTCGCCGACACATACCACCACCTCAATGGGCTCTTCCACCGCCTCGGGCTCAACATCGAAGCGGCCAAAACTGAAGCCCTCCACTTCCACCCACCCCATCGTAAGACCGGCTATCACGGCTGGGACACAATGGGGATTCAAATTGACCCCGACACCTTGGTCCGGCCCTCTATTCCCTTGTGATGGCTCGGGATTTGGTGGGATCCAGGCCTCTCTTTCAAACCCCATGTCAAGCGAATGCGCTCCAAGGGACTCTCGACACTCACCACCCTATGCATACTCGGCAACACCGAGCACAGTATCTCGGCCCTCCACCTCTGCCAACTTTACTCGGCATGTGTGCGCACTGTGCTTGCATGGGGCGCGCCCATCTGGTTTCATGGTTTATCCCAAAAAACATTAGTGAATCGTCTGCAGGCTGTTCAAAACACCGCTTGCCAGTGGATTCTCGGCGTCTACAAGGGCGCGTCTCCCTTATCCACTAATTTCTTATGCTCCCTCCCCCCTTTCTTTGCCTATTTCGAATATTTAAAGACTAACCATGCCCTGCACCTATGGTGCACCCCCCACTCTATCGGCCACTGGCGTTATCTACCACGTGCTAACCTTCCCCATTCTCACCCTGCTCTTACCACCCCATTACCCTCAAGGAGACACTGGGCAAGCTCCTTGAGAAAATGATTGCTAACCAGCTCCAATTCCTTGCTAACACCGAGGATTGGCTGCCACCTAACCAGTATGGGGGGCGTCAAGGACACTCAGTCTACGACGCTGCCCAACACCTCCTCCAACTAGCGGAGGGTGCCCACTTGATGAACCAGGTCTGCTCTATCCTTGCGGTAGACATTCAGGGCTTTTTCGACTCGGTGCACCCCCAACTCCTTCACCAACAGCTCTTGACGATGGGCTGTCCGCCTAACATGGCGGACTGGTGCCTTTCATTCATGATGGGGCATAAAGTCGCTATCTCTTTTGATGGCACAACGACCCCTCTGACCCCGAAACCCGACCTCAGCACCCCCCAGGGTTCCCCTGCCTCCCCCATCCTGTCGACAATCTTCACCGGACTCATCCTCCGCCGCTTTCAGTGGTGCGGGTGCAAGCTACTGGCATATGTCGATGACCATCTCATTGTATGCGTCGGTGCCTCCATCACTGCCAACTGCAAGACCCTTGCAGACACATACTGCCACCTCAACAGCCTCTTTAACTGGATCGGTCTCAACATCAAAGCCACCAAAACCAAGGCCCTCCACTTTCACCCACCCCGTTGCAAGCTCGGCTATCATGGCTGGGACACGATGGGGATACAAATCGACCCTAACACGCTGATCTGCCCCTCCATCCCCCTCCGCTGTCTGGGGATTTGGTGGGATCCGGGTCTCTCCTTCAAACAACATGTGGAGCGCATGTGATCCAAAGGTCTCTCTACACTCGCCGCTTTACGCATCCTCGGCAACACTGAATGCGGCATCTCAGCCCTCCACCTCCGGCAACTGTACTCAGCGTGCGTCCGCACCATGCTCGCATGGGGCGCACCCGTCTGGTACCATGGCCGATCCCAAAAAACCTTAGTGAACCACCTGCAGGCTGTCCAAAACACTGCCTGCTGATGGATTCTGGGCATCTACAAGGGCACGTCTCCCCTCTCCACAAATTTCCTTTGTTCCCTTCCCCCATTTTTTGCTTATTTTGAGTATTTAAAAACTAACCATGCCCTGCACCTTTGGCACACCCCTCACTCTATCGGCCACCACCGTTACTTGCCGTGCACTAACATCCCCTTCTCCCTTTCTCTGCAGGCCCATGTCCCCCATGTCCAACAGGTCCCAGCGTACACGCACCCCCCATGGACCGACCCCATTGCCTTCAGGCAAGGTCGGATCAGCTTCTCCATCCCTCCAGTGCCAGTTCCCTCCGAGGTCCGGACAGACTTTGTCCGTTGAGCTCAGGAACTCTGCACACCAACCACCATCCAGGTCTTCACTGACAGCTCTCACCTAGGCTCGAAGGCCGGATCTGCCATTGTCGCCATGAGCGGGCTGCACTGGCTCCACTCTCACCAGCTGACCTCCCCCCTATGCGCCACCACCACCGATGCCGAACAATTCTCCCTTGACATCACCCCTGGCTGGGCTGCATGCCACTTACGTGAACAGTTAGCGCATGTTTTGGACATTGTATTCATGTCAGACTCGCTCATGGCGCTCAACCTCTTCATGCACTGGCCCCCCGCCTTGGGGGCCAACCTCCTTCCCCTTTGGAAGTCGGGCATCCAGACTCTTCTGGACTTGTTCCCACAGCTCCATGTGCATTTCACATGGTCCCCTGGTCATGAGGACATTGCAGGCAACAAATGGGCTGATTCGGAAGCCAAGGTGGCCACTTGCCTGCCCCCCTCCAACCTACCCCCCTCTATCTCTGTGCTGAAGGAACAGGCGACTCTCACGGCCCATGAGTGCTGGTCCCTCCAACTCGCCTGCCCCCTCGCCTCCACCGCTGACAAATACTTGGCAGTGACGGGCCCCCCCACCCGGATGCCCAGGAAGCTACTCACCCTCCTGGTCAACCACCCCTGCCGTGAGTTATCCGCAGTTGCTCAGGTTCTCTGCCGTGCTGGTCCCTATGGGGGTTACTGGCTGAGCTTCGACTCAGCCTACCATCACATGCATGGCCTGATCTCGTACTGCAGGTGGCACAACCACCCCCCATGGCCGACGCAATCCACTGTGCACATACTGGGCAGCTGCGAGTTGTTCATGCATTGGATTCCCCACATCTGGCCAAGACGGTGACCACCCCCTGTCCACCACTCAGAATGGGTGGACGAAGACCTCATCCTAGTCCTGCGATGCTGGCTGCATCTGACAGGACACCTCAACCGCATCTTGGACCGTACTGTGGGGGCCATTCATTTGGCATTCACTGCCATGGCTCTGGACGGCCACCCCACCACTGATGGACTCGACATGGGCACCCTCAGGGACTATGTGCGTCGCTACCTCGGACCTCGGACACAGGACATGGACCCGGCTCTCTTGGAGTTGTCAGGTAATACTCCCCCCTTTTCCTCTGCTTTGTGACCACCCTTCGGACCCCACCCTTGGTTTCCCACATGGTGACTGCAGCCTCCCCTTTCCTTTTCTTACTCGACCCCATAGTTTTCCTCTCTTTTATTAGTTATGGGCATGGTGTCATTATATGTAAACCTCCCTTCCCTCCTCCCCTCCTTTCCTTAATAGGGTGCGTATTCCACTAGCCCCCCCCCGGGGGGATGTGCCCCACCCAGTTTCGTGTGATGGGTGATGACGGGCACCTCCGTAGTTGTTTAGTCATGGCCCCCCCTTCGGGGGGGCAGATGTATTAGATAATTCTGCAGGAATAACAAAAAAAAAAAAAAAAAGGTGAGGGTCGGGAGTTTAAAGGCCTCAACCAGGGCTGGGAAGGCTAGCTCTGTCCACTCCCCATAGTTGTCATTTGTGAGGTGATGGACTCGGGGTAGTGGCAGGGGGAGATTAGTGGTGATGGCCCAGGTTAGCTGGGTGTGATCAGATAATGGGGAAAGCGCCGAGTTGAAGGAGTCCATGATGGGCTCCGGCACTATGTGGGGTGGTGCCCACACCATGTCTATGGGACACCGACAGGGCCCATCCTTTGGACGGGAGTCGGAGTCCGGTGCATGAGTGGGCTCGAGGCTGTTTTCCCAGAAGAAGTCGTCTAGGGGTTGTGCCCCCAACGACTCCTGCCGTGTAGTGGCAAGGTCGGACCATGAGCGGTGGCGATGGTTGAAGTCGCCACACACCAGGAGGGAGGTGGCCAGCACCGGGGGGAGTGAGAAAAGAAAAGACTCACCTGGGTACTGTGGGGAGGGGGCGTCACAGTCCGGGGGGCTCATACCATAGTAGTTGCAGAGCTGGACGGTGACTTGTGCGTGTACCTCTACCGTCAGTACATCTGTACCGCTTGTGGTGGGGCTGATGACAGACCAAGAGGAGGAGGGGAGGTTCTGAGACACATAAGTGACCATGCGTGGGCGCGTGTCGGGAGGTAAAACGGTGACATATCCAGAAATAGAGGGGACACCATAGATAGTCAGTCCAGCTGGGTCAGTCAGTGAGGGTTGCGATCCGATTGGATACCAGGGCAGCTCCTGGATTAGCAGCAGATGGGGCGGGGACGGGGCCGAAGAGAGAAAAGGGAGAAGGGACTGTATCGCCATGAGTGAGCAGGCGGCATTCCACTGGAGTACATGAAGTTGTGCACTCATTAGAGCTCTTCTTCTTCAGGGAGGATGGGGAAGTCCTGTTCCTGTCCTGAGAGTATGCTGCAGAAGCGGCATTTCTTGGGGCAGGAGGGGAAAGTGGAAGGGTGGTCGGTGCCGCAGTTGCAGCAGTGGCATGGGTGGGGGCAGTAGTTGGACTCGTTGGCTTCAGTGGCACAGTCCACACAGGATTTGCAATGGTTAATGGTGTGGTGGTTGCCAGTGCATTCTGTGCATACCGCTGGGGCTTTGCATCCCCTCGTTCTGTGACTGAGCGCCTGGCAGTGCTCACATTGAGTGAGGCTGGGGCGGATGGGGGGGACCAAGAGGCAGAGGGAGGTGCCAAAGAGCCAAATGTGCGGGTGTTTGAGAAGCTGTGTGCAGACTTGACCATCAGGGTCGGCAAAGGAGAAGGACACTGGGCACTGCTTGAGGTTCGGAATGTTGTCCTCAGGGGTGGCAAAGTGGGGGGGGATCACAAAGTCGAGATTGCGAAGTGACGGGTTGTGCTTCACTTCTGACAAAAGTTGGGCAGGGGTGAAAATCCTACCTTCCATACCGAAGAGGTCCATAGTGGGCACCATGGAGATGCACAGGGCAGAGCGTTGGTGGACGCGGGATGGGGGGAGGGTGAACCTGGTAGGAACTGGGGTTCCAGCGACGAGGCACCTGTCGCGCATGTGACGCGTGAACGCTACACTATGACGGTCAATAATTGTTTCCGTCGACAGTGTATGGGTAGAGGGGCAGTGGGTGAAGACGGTCACGATATTACCCTTGATGTTAAACGCTGAGGAGAGGACCATGACTTGATCTGCTGTAGGGAGGGAGCTGAAGAACTCCCGAGCTCTCTGGGTGAGGATTGCTCCCAAGAGGCAGTGTTCCGCATGGCAGTGGTGGATGCCGGGGCTAAGAACCAGGGTAGGGTCTTTGGCAAACATCTTGGGGGGGGGGAGGCAGCTGATGCTTAGACTTCTTCTTCTTTTCGGCCTGGGCACCTGTTGCAATCTGTGTGGGGTTAGTAGGGGCTGTGGGTTGGGCTGCAGCCTGGGCATAAGAGATAGGGGCTCCAGGCTGTGGGACCGGTGCCGCATTGGTGGGGGGTGTTCCTCCCACATTGGTGGGAGCCATAGTCCTGGCGGCCTGTTGGGGGCACACAGGGGGACAGGCGGCCAGGGAGGAGACCTGGCAAGAAATGTCACCAACCTGGGAGGTGAGCCTGAGCATTGCCGTTTTCAACTCCTTAATATCATCGGCAGGTTGGGCAGGGCGGGCGGGAGCGGTAGGTTGTACCGAGCCAGTCCAGACAAAGGGGGCAGGTAGGGACAGGTCCTGCCCCTCGATGCCGAGGTTATATTGGATCATCAAGTTGTGAAGCTCGACATTCTGGGGGTTGGGTCCTCCTTCTTTAGCCCTGTTGAGGGCTGACATGGTGCATTGTGATAGGGCAAGAACCCTGCCGATGTACTGCGACATCTCATACGACATTTGTTGGGGGGTGGCGTTGGGTGCTCCATTGTTCATCTGCATGAAAAGGGCCTCGAATTCCCGACCGGATTCCAAGAGGATCCATTGGGTCTCCGATATGTGCTGGGGGCACACAAGGGGGGTGAGGACGTCAGCAGACCTCTTGCCAGTCTGTGCTTGTGGGGTATGGGGGCTTCCCATCATCGAATCTTTGCCATCTCCTCCCTGTATGTACGGGGAGGAGGGGGCACCTTGAAGAGGATCCGGAGAGGAGAGCACGATTGCAGGGCTGAGTGCCAGGCCTTGGGAGAGGTCCAGGGTACAGTGGGGGGAGGTCAGCAGTGAGGACGCTGGGCGTGGCGGTGGGGGGGCCACCGGCTTCGAAGCTGCAACATGGGCCACGGATGACGCTGATGAGCGGGGGAGGGGTGGGTCAGGACATAGGGGGCAATTCAAGCCACTAAACAACATTGAGGGAGTCTGAGCTGCACGCTACAATGTAGATGATGGTGGTTCAAGGTCAAGAAGGATGTGCTGAGCCGGTCCCTACAGGGGTTACTGGCTGAGCTTTGCCTCAGCCTACTGCCACACGCACGGCCTGATCTCCTACTGCAGATGGCACAACCACCCCCCCTGGCCAACACAATCCACGGCGCACATCCTGGGCGGCTGCGAGTTGTTCGCGCATTGGATTCCCCACGTCTGGCCAAGACAACGACGACCTCCAGTCCACCACTCCGAGTGGGTGGATGAAGACCTTATCCCAGTTCTGCAGCGCTGGCTGTGCCTGACAGGACACCTCAATTGCATCTCGGACCGTACTGCAGGGGCCATTTGTTTGGCGTTCGCCGCCATGGCTCTGGACGGCCACCCCACCACCGATGGATTGGACATGGACACCCTCCAGGCATATGTGCATTGATACCTCAGACCTCGGACACGGGACACAGACCTGGCTCTCTTGGAGCTCTCAGGTAATGCTCCCACCTTTCCCTCTGACTTGTGAGCAGCTTTCGAATTCCTCATTGATTTCCCGACTGGCACTCGTGCCTCCCCCTTCTCTTTTCTTCTCCTACTCCAGAGTTTTCCTTTCTTTTATTAGTCAGGGCATGGTGTCGGCATATGTAAACCTCCCTTTCCTCTCCCCACTCTCCTCCTTAATAGGGCGCATTTTTACACTAGCCCCCCTTGGGGGGACATGCCCCACCCAGTTTTGTGCGATGTGCGATGACGGGCGCCTCTGTAGTTGTTTAGTCATGGCCCCCCCTCCAGGGGGGCAGGTGTATTAGATAATTCTGCAGGAATAATTTAAAAAAAAAAAAGGACCCATCACACTCCTGGTCGACCACCCTCATCACAAGCTATCTGCTGTAGCGCAGGTCCTCTGCCGTGCCAGTCCCTTTGGGGGTTACTGGCTGAGCTTCGACTCAGCCTACCATCACACACACAGCTTGATTTCCTACTGCCAGTGGCACAACCACCCACCCTGGCCAATGCAATCCATGGCGCATATCATCCTTCTTGACTTCTAACCACCACCATCGACTTTTGCAGTGGTAGCTCAAACCCCCTCAGATGTCGTCTAGTGGTTCAGACCACCCGCCCCATCCTAACCCAGGTAACTTCCCATTGTTCAAGGCATCCTTTGCGTCGCAAGTCGTGTTGTCAAAGCCGGTGGCTCCCCCACCCCCGCAACGCCTGGTGTTAAGATCACTGGATAGGAGAGCCATCCGGGTTGTGGATACGTCAGAGTCGAAGTCGTTGGTGGGATATGATGAGGTGGGCAACAAAGATAGTGACGACGATGTACTTGGAAAGTCGCATATGATAGGCGCATCGGTATTGAGTCGGGTTAC
This sequence comes from Coniferiporia weirii, assembly GCA_024195185.1. NCBI lineage: Eukaryota > Fungi > Basidiomycota > Agaricomycetes > Hymenochaetales > Hymenochaetaceae > Coniferiporia > Coniferiporia weirii. Next base: position 14,814 of record JAKOPK010000405.1, read on the forward strand.
GACGGAGAGCATGCAGGACTTGGGGGTGAGCAAATGAGCTTGTAAGAACAAAGAGCATAAGCTTAAGGCTACATGCTCGGTGAGGTACAGCTTATATAGACCTATGGAATATGGGGGAATGAGGTAGAACATGTTGGGGGTGAGGAGTAGTAGAACATGGGGGAAGCGCATGGAAGGGGTGACTGAGCATGGTACATGATCAGTAAGCGCAACAGGGTCATGGAACATACTAGAGGCATATGGGGTTAGGGGTCGGTGGAGAGTGTGAAGGAAAAATGTAACACTGCCTCTCCGTTAGCCTTGACAAATCACCGTATTTGTTAATTTTATAAGAGAAAAATAAAGGAATGAGTGTGACGGAGTTGGGCAAGAGAAGAGAAACTTATGGGCTTGAAGGAAAAGATAGCAAGCGCAGGGGGATGATGGCGAGAAAACAAGGAAGGAAGGGAGGGAAAAGGGAAATAAAGATGGAAATAAAAGTGTGGAAATTAAATGGATAATAAGGTAAGACGACATGGGACTTCGTATCATCGTGTAGGTCGTGAGGTGTAGTACACGGTGACATGGGGGGGCGTGTTGAAAAAAAATTGTGGGCCCAGCGCCATACTTAGCTCTAACCCATATAAACTAAAAAACGGGAAGGGTTGAGGAATGGGTTATAGAAGTCCATCTTCATGTGATCTGTGAGTCATATAATCCCAATAGGGTCAAATAAAGACCAATAATGCCGAGTAGTTGGGACGGCGGGTATAGAAATGGGTTTTACACACTACTGAAGCGATTCTGGGTGAATGGATGGGGAGTAAAGAGGGAGAGAAATGGGCATGTAAGAAAAAGAAAAAAAATATTGCGCACTATTTAGGCCTTTTAAGGTCATGCCCAGGAGTAAGTAGTTTAGGGTCATTTCGGACCAGGGTGACCACTAGTTGGAGTGATCCTGGGCCTCCAGGTCATTTTCGTCGTGGTCCATCTCCTCGATTTCCTGGATGAATGCCTCCCCTCCGAAGTCGGTGCAAAGCCGGATTGCTGCAGTTGTGGGTCGGGGTCGCCATACTGGTTGATGGTCATCGTCGACATAGACGCTCCAGCGAACTCCATCAGGTCCCCAGTGGGAATTGGTGAGGGGGAGTTGGTGGGTCGTGGTCGGGACAGTCTGGGTGTAGGCCAGGAGTGTCGTGCCAGTAGACGAAGGAGATTCGGCTGGTGAGGTTGGCGACTCCTGGGTGGGGACTGGGATCAGGGGTTGTCGGGACGGGTGGAGGGGACAGTTCCGGAAGCGGTGTCCCGGAGCGGCAATGTTGCAACCTGGACAAATATTCTCGGCGCAGTCGAGGGTGTTGTGGTTGCGCGAGTTGCATTCGTTGCAATGGCGTGCCGAGGGTGGGTGACGACGGCAGACGAAGGAGGGTCCTGGGCGGTGTTCGACCGTAACGACGGTGCGGTTGGGTTCACCAGTGGGGGTGACGGTGGCGGGGTCGAATGTAGTTGGGGAGTGGGTTGGGGATGACGGAGCGGTGGTGACGGGCGGAGTCTGGGTGTTGCAGACGACAGGGACCAGGTGAGTGTGCAGGTGTAGGTGCATGATCGCGGTGTGGACGTCTTCAAGAATGAGCGTGCGGTAAGCAGCGTCTTGGAAGAGAGTCAGCTCGGTTTGGATGCGATTTAGCTGCTCATCTAGTTTGGAGGCCCGTTCCTGCATGCGCCATATGGACGTCTGGAGGTTTTCAGTGAAGAGGAGGTTGTTCCTGTTGGTGTTTACCAGGTTGAGGTGGGGGTGTTGTCTGAGGGCCCTGTCTACCTCAGTGTGGAGGGCGGCCTGGGGGAGGATATGTTGGAGGAGCGTGCGGGGGGATAGCGTCGTTCTTGACCACGTCCCTTGGGGGTTCGCCCAGGTAGAGCAGGTGGCGGAAGCCAGGGCCGGGGTCGGTGGTGGGGTAGAGGGGCGGCGGTGTCAGCGGGCACGTGGGGCCAAGCATGGGGTACGGTTGTTGGACATTTGCGTGTCGGGAGTGGTAGAGACCGCGAGTGGTGTGGTGGTGTGATTGTCGGAGGTGGGCACGAGGGTTGATGTACCCGTAGTTGAGACGATTGGTGGTGGTGTTAACCGTAGAGCGGCGGGTAGGGAAAAAGCAGTAGATGACGGATACGAGAATAAGAAGTCCTCCAGGTATGACGATAGCGAGATACCAGAGGTGGTGGTTGGTGTTGATGTATATGGTGGGTCGGGTTGCAAGGTTTGCGTTTGGGCGTGTTGGTAGGATGGGCATTCGAGTGGTGGGGTTGGCATAGGAGTGGGTTGCTGGGTTGAGCTACAAATTTCTTGTCTTTTTATATGTTTTGAGGATTTTTGAGGCATGTGACAGTTCGGTTTCGGGTAGCCATTGATTCTCGGAGTATGGATAACCGGTCCATTTGACTAGGAATCGGTGTTGGTTTCCGTTCCCCTTGTGGGATAGTATGGCCTCAATTTCGAATTCTTGGTGGCCTTCAATTTGGTCAGGAGGTGGTTGGGTGAATGGTGGTCCATGAATGTCAGTTTCTGTGTAAGCGGATAGAAGGGAGGCGTGGAATACGGGGTGTATTTTCCATGCCGGTGGGAGTTTGAGACGGTAGTTGAGGGGGGATAAGACCTGAATGATAGTGAATGGGCCTTCTCGTTTAGGGGCCAATTTGCGAGATCTATTAGGGAAGTGTAGGTTGGTGGCTTCTAGCCAAACCTTGTCGCCGAGTTTGAAGGGTTTGAAGCCACGAGCTCCGTGTCACGCCATATGGGAGCGGGCTAGGTCATGTGCTGCCAGTGCTTCTTTCCGTATTGAGGACAGTAGTCTCAGGTGGAGGGAGAGGGAAGGAATATTGGTGTCTTCTATTACCGGTGGGATCGGAATTGGTTCGTACCCCAAAATGATATTGGATGGTGAAGTTTTGGTGACTGAATGGGTTTGGATGTTGTGTGAGAACTCGAGGTCTGAGAGCGAGTCCACCCATGAGTGGGGTGTGGTTCCGCAATAGATACGGAGGTATGCTTCTATTTCTTGGTTGGTGCGCTCAGTTTGGCCATCAGTTTGGGGGTGGTAAGCTGTGGATAGTTTCGATTTGATGCCTAGGCATGTGCATAGGGTTTGGAACACTTGTGACGCAAATTGGGGTCCCCTGTCGGAAATAATGCGTTTGGGTAAGCCGAAGTGTTTGTAAATGTTGTCGTGGTAGAGTTTGGCCGTGCCGAGTGCGTCGAGGGTTTTTGTGCACGGTATGAGGACTATTCCTTTAGAGGAGTCGTGATCGACAACAACCATAATGGAGTCGTAGTGGTTTGATAGGGGTAGATCAGTTATGAAGTCCATTGAGACTGATTGAAATGGTAACATGGTGGGTTCTGCGGGTATTGGTAGTAGTGGTGGTCTGGTTGGGTGTGTGTTTATCTTCATTTGTTGACAAAGAGCACATCCTCCTATATAATTTTTTATGAATACAGTAAGGCCTGGCCACCAGTAGTGTTGGCGAACGAGCTGTGCCGTTTTGAAGAGTCCGGGGTGACCAAAGGATGGAAGATCATGGAACATTTGAAGAATTTCTCATTTAATGTCGGTTTTGTCAGGAACATAAGTGCGTTTTTGGTAGCGGAGAAGTCCGGCGTCAGTAGTCCAGTCATCAAGGGAGAATCAAAATGGAGATGGGATGTGTAGACGTTTAGCGTTTCAAATAGTGATGGCAAAGTTGTCGGTCTCCTGGGCGGTTTGTATTCGTGTGAAGAGATCGACGTTAATTTTCCCAATGAAGATTGCTTCGGGTAACATTGTTCGTTCTTCTGTGGGTTCTTTGCCATGATCGGCGCGTCATGATAGCGCGTCTGCTCCGGGGATGGATGTGCCTGGTCGGTGTGTGATGGAGTAGTTGAATTGGGATAGGTAGAGGTTCCATCGCGATTGTCGTGGGGAAAGGCGTTGGTCAGAGCGGAAGTAGGACAGGTTCTTGTGGTCACACCAGATGATGGTGGTATGAGGGTTTCCTAGTAAGTAGTGGCGCCATGCCTCAAGGCCGCAAATGATGCCTAGAAGTTCGCGATCATAGACTTCATATCGTTGTTGAGCGGGTCCGAGTGTTTGGGAGATGAATCCACATGGTTGAAGGTTGCCATTAGAGTTGGTTTGATATAAAACTGCGCCTGTGGCTACTTTTGAAGCGTCTGTTTCTAAGATAAAGGGTTTGGATGGGTCTGGGATGAGTAATGCTGGTTTGTCGAGGAACTGGGTTTTGAGTCAGAGAAATTCTCTGTCCCGTTCGGGTGTCCACGTCCATGGCTCGTTAGTACGTGTGAGTTCATTGAGTGGGTAGACAGTTTGGGAGAAATTTGGAATGAAGCGTTGGTAATAGTTACAGAATCCCATGAAACTACGGAGTTGTTTGACCATTTTGGGTGTGGGCCATTCCGAAATGCCGGTTAGTTTGATGGGGTCCATGTTGATGTTATTCGGAGTAATAATCATGCCGAGGAATTCAGCTTCTTGGACTGCGAATATGCATTTCTTGGGTTTACAGTAGAGGTCGTTTTTATCGCAAAGACTGAGGACATGTTCGGTTTTCCTGTGAAGTTCCTCGAGAGTGCTGGCGAAGATGAAAATGTCGTCCATATAGATTAGTACTTTATCTTCAAGGATGACAATATGAAAGGTGTCGTCCATGAAGGCTTGAAAGGTGGCTGGGGAGTTACAGAGTCCGAAGAACATTACGGTTGGTTCGAATAGTCCTCGTGGGGTCTTGAAGGCGGCTTTCCATTGATCGCTGTTTTTGATGCGTATATTATTGTATCCGGATCGGAGGTCGAGTTTGGTGAAGTATTTTGCTCCTTTGAGTTTGTCCATAAGTTCGCTAATTAGGGGTAGTGGATATGCGTTTTTAATGGTTCCTTCATTAAGTGCCCGGTAATCCTGGCAAGCACGTAGTTCGTTATCTTTTTTACCGACAAAGAAGAATGGTGACGCCATTGGGGATTTAGATGGCTGGATGTATCCTTTTCAGAGGTTATCTTCGAGAAATTGGTCAAGGGTGAGTTGTTCTTTTGGGGATAGTGGGTAAAGTTTACAGTCCCTTGGCACGAAGTCCGGTTTGAGGTCGATGGTGTGATCGTATGGGCGAGAGATGGGAAAGCGTTCAGCGGCTTTTTTCTGAAAAATGTGGAGGTATTTGTGATATTGCGTGGGGATAGTGGTTTCTAGTGGTTGAGCGGTTTTGACATGTTCTCTTGCTAGTGTGGTGGCTGTGGTGACTTTATTAATAGATATCGTACCCGCGGTCCAGTTAATGGCAGGGTTATGGCGTTTCAGCCATGGGAGTCCAAGAATTACGTCTTCTTTGCCAAGAGAAGTGACGAGAAAGGTAGTAGTTAGGGATCGTCCGCCGATCTTGATTAACCTCCAGGTGAATCGCGTAATGGTTCCATGTTGATTGGGAGTTCCGTCGACGTTTTTGACATGGATGGGGTGTGTAAGAAGTTTGGTAGGGATTCGATGTTTTATGACGAATTTAGCATCAATAAACTTTCCTTCGGCTCCAGAGTCGATAAGTGCGTTGGTAGAGACGTTTTGATTGTGTACAGTCATTGTAATAGGGATCTTCATTGTGGGCAAGGAAGAATCGGAGAGTACAATGGGAGATACATGTATAGGAAGACTCAGCGTCTGTCTGGGCTTCCGCTTTAAAAATCCTGTTTGTCCATGGTGTTAAATAACTCCTCTTTTTCCTCGTCTTTTAGGGAGTTAATGAGCTGGCGGATTTGTAGTGCTACATCATTTGGGGTGGGGAGGGTGGGTTCTGGTGTCGGGGTGGGTGGTTCCGTGCTCCCGCTCTGTTCAGCGGTCCGGATTGTGCACGTGTTATTTACCGGGAATTTGGTGCAATCGCAGGAGTTGTGCCCTTTTTCGCAGCAGGCGAGACAGCGTCCTTCTTTGAAGCATTTGTTGCGTTCTTCAGGAGTGAGGCGAGGCGGTCGATTGTTGTTAGATGACGTGCTAGTTGCATTGTAGTTGTTAGGACGGGTGTTGGAAAACTTTCGGAAACGATTGTTTTGTTGAGTGGGTGGGGGTGGTCCTTGAATAGATCGGAGGCGTCGGTAGATGTTGTCGCTGCGGGAAGCTGCTTTGTACCAGTCGTTAATAGTGGCTGGTATGGTGTCTCGGTTGTAGATGGTTTTGAGAAGTGCGGGTGTGAGTCTGGCTTGGTATAAGGCGATAAGCGCCTCAGGGCTGGTGATGCCGGAATGTGTGGCTAGAGATTGGAATTGATTGTTGAAATCATCTGCAGTACCTGTTTGCTTGAGTTTAATTAGGGCTTGTTGGGCTTTGTTCGTGTCATCCATGGTGATGAAGGTGGATTTGAAATCGTTTACGAAGTTGTCCCACGTTCCGTATCCGATGATGGTGGTGAGTTTATTGCCCTTTGCATCGACGTTATATGCGGATGCGAGGGATTCGCGATTGATGGCCCAGTCCCCGGCTGTTCGTGTTTGCATGAAGGAGAGGACAAAATTTATTTTGAGTTCGTCAGTATCGTAGATGTGTTTGTTTACACAGAGGTACGTTTTGCAGCTGGAAAGGAAGCGACGGGCATATTCTCGGGTGCCATCGAATTCGTTGGGTTTGGCGAGGTTGATTTCCTTAGCGGTGGTAGTCATCAGTGGCGGTGGTGGTGTCTTGGTGTATGGGAAGATTTCTCGGTAATTTGGTACATTTTGTCTGAATGTGTCTCGTGCTTCGATTTGGTTGTCGAGTTTATGCCAGCCCCACGTGTGGGTGGTTTCGTCATATAGCCACGATGCGTATTGGAAATGGGCTGTGTCAGTGGGATGTTTGTTATAGAAGACTTTAGCTGTGTCACTCCAGGTAGTGGCAGTGGGTCGAGCGGTGGGTTGGGGAATCTGTAGTTGGGACAGTTTGGCATATGGGTAATGTTTGGACGGTAGAACGTCAACAAAAAAAGAAAGCTTATGCTAGTGTTAAGATCACTGGATAGGAGAGCCATCCGGGTTGCGGATACGTCAGAGTCGAAGTCGTTGGTGGGATATGATGAGGTGGGCAACAAAGATAGTGACGACGATGTACTTGGAAAGTCGCATATGATAGGCGCGTTGGTATTGAGTCGGGTTACGACGGAGAGCACGCAGGACTTGGGGGCGAGCAAATGAGCTTGTAAGAACAAAGAGCATAAGCTTAAGGCTACATGCTCGGCGAGGTACAGCTTATATAGACCTATGGAATATGGGGGAATGAGGTAGAACATGTTGGGGGTGAGGAGTAGTAGAACATGGGGGAAGCGCATGGAAGGGGTGACTGAGCATGGTACATGATCAGTAAGCGCAACAGGGTCATGGAACATACTAGAGGCATATGGGGTTAGGGGTCGGTGGAGAGTGTGAAGGAAAAATGTAACACCTGGCGTCCTCACCGCCATCCCCACCCCACCAATTCCCACACCTCACAGAGGAGCCAGAACTTGGCCCTGCCTTCCAGATGTCCTCCCTGGACCCCCTTCAAGGTGCCCCCTCATCCCCTGTTGTACAGGGTCAAATGGGCAAAGACACAACCATGGAGTTGGGCAGTCCCCACACCCCATTCACACAGACCAGCAAGAGGTCTGCCGACACCATCACCCCCCTTGTGCGCCCCCTGCGCATCACCGCTGCCCAGTGGATCCTGTTCGAATCTGTTCAGGAGTACGAGGACCTCTTCAAGCAAGCAAACACTGGTCCTGCCAACGCTGCCCCCCTGCAAATGGCTCACGAGCTGTTGCAATATGTTGGAAGAGTCCTCGCACTCTCCCACCATGTCGTCTCGGCACTCAACCAGGTGCAAGAAGGAGGCCCCCACCCCCAGAACATCAAGCTGCATAACTTGATGATGCAATACAACCAAGGCATCGAGGGACACGACCTGTCTCTCCCTGCCCCTTTCATCTGGACTGCAACAGCCCAACCAGCCGCCCCAGCCTGCCCGACACCACCTGCCGATGATATTAAGGAGTTGAAAACAGCTATGCTCAGACTCACCTCCCAGGTGTTACATTTTTCCTTGCACTCTCCACTGACTCCTAACCCCACATGCCTCTAGTACATTCCATGACCTTGTCGTGCTTACTGATCATGTACCATGCTCAGTCATCTCCTTCCATGTGCTTCCACCATGTTCTGCTACATCTCCATCAACTTCCCTTCCACTCTATTCCACTACATTCCATAGGTCTATATAAGATGTACCTCACTGAGCATGTAGCCTTAAGCTTATGCTCTTTGTTCTTACAAGCTCATTTGCTCACCCCCGAGTCCAGCATGCTCTCCGTCATAACCCGACCCTCTATCAACACACCCATCGGATGCGACTCTCTAAGTACCTAGTCATCACAATCTTCGTTGTACACCTTATCCAAATCCACCACCGACTCCGTCTATGATGTATCTGTAACCCGGACCAACCCCCGATCCTCTGAACTTAACACCAGGTCGGCAACATCTCCCACCAGGTGTCCTCCCTCGCAGCTCGTCCCCCTCCGCGCCCCCAACAGGCCGTGAAGACCACGGCCCCCACCAATGTGGGGGGACCTCCCACCACCAACGCAGCACTGGCCCCCCAAGCCGGAGCCCCTATCTCATACGCCCAAGCTGCGGCTCAACCCGCAGCCCCTACTAACCCTTCACAGGGCACAACCGGCACTCAGGCTGAGAAGAAGAAGAAGTCTAAGCGTCAGCTGCCCCCCCCCCCCTAAGATGTTTGCCAAGGACCCTACCCTGGTCCTTAGCCCTGGAATCCACCACTGCTGCGCAGAACACTGCCTCTCAGGAGCAATCCTTACCCAGAGAGCCTGGGAGTTTTTCGCTGCCCTCCCCACTGCCAACCAAGTCATGGTCTTATCCTCGGCGTTCAACGTCAAGGGCAACATTGTGACTGTCTTCACCCCCTGACCATCCACCCAAATGCCGATGACTGAAACCATCATTGATCGCCACAGCGTTGCATTTGCGCGCCACATGTGCGACAGGTGCCTCGCCGCTGGAACCTCGGTCCCTGCCAGGTTCACCCTCTCCCCGTCCCACGTCTGCCAGCACTCTGCCTTGCACATCTCAATGGTGCCCACCACAGACCACTTTGGATCAGAAGGTAAGATTTTCACCCCTGCACAGCTGCTGTCGGAAGTGAAGCACAACCCGTCGCTTCGCAACCTCGACTTCATCATCCCCCCCCACTTTGCCACTCCGGAGGACAACATCAAGAACCTCAAGCAGTGCCC
>JAKOPK010000406.1:5002-24085 GCA_024195185.1 Coniferiporia weirii
CGGATCTTGCTCTCTTTCGCGTCGAGGTCAGGCCATGTGGAGGAAGTACGTTCATATGTTAAAATGCGTCTACCCGCACTTTGGGAATCACTACCGGACGACATGCGTAACTAATCGTAAATTATGAATACTGTATAAAACGCTAATTCTACTCGTGACATCTATGCGGGTTGAACCAAATGAATCCGATCTAATAAAACAGTCTAAGGGGTGTGTGCGAATGTTGAAAAGCGCAGTATATGGGGAAGAAAAAACAAACTATGAGGACTCTGCAAGCTCCTCGACAGACGGGCAGTCGCAAACAAGGTTGAGATCACCGAAAGCTGTCAATCGCGGAATTCGGTGAGTAACGCAGATAACCTGGGAAGGCGGGACACAAGACATACCATCGTCGACTCTAGACACGCTCGGCCAGAACTTCTTCTCGCGGAGCCAGGGTAAAGGGTATACGGCTCTCTCGCGCGAATACGGTCTATCCCACTTCTCCTCAGGGATCACAACAGCGCTCAGCGGGTGCGGTGCGTTCTTCAGGAGGTTATTGTCGCGCGGCTGCTTCCCGTCGATGACCTCCTGTGCCTCCTTGCGGATCTCGATCATCGCCTCGCAAAAGCGGTCGATCTCCTCGAGCGACTCGGATTCCGTCGGCTCGATGAGCATCGCGGTGCTGATCGGCCACGAGCACGTCGGCGGGTGGAAGCCGTAGTCCTGCAGACGCTTCGCAATGTCCATCACTTTAAGCCCTGCCGTCCGCTCGAGCTCTGCGAGATCGAGCAGCAGCTCGTGCGCGACGCGTCCGTGCACATTCATGAAGCGCAGATTATAGTGGCCCGAAAGGCGCGCAGCAATGTAGTTCGCGTTAAGCAGTGCAACCTTTGAGGAGTCGCTCAGACCCTGCCCTCCGAGCATCTTAATGTACGCCCATGAGATGAGCAGAATGGATGCGCTGCCAAAGGGTGCGGCTGAGATAGCGGAGATGCCCTTGTCTCCGCCGGTCGAGATAAGAGGGTGATTGGGAAGGAAAGGAGTAAGATGCTCCGCAACACAGATGGGTCCGACACCAGGTCCTCCGCCTCCGTGCGGGCTAACCAACATGACAGGTCAGACTTAAGAAAAAAGACCCTGAGTACAGAGATACATACATTGCAAAAGTCTTGTGCAGGTTCATGTGGCACACATCGCCACCACATGTCGCAGGGTTTGTCAGACCAATCTGTGCGTTCAAGTTCGCACCATCGAGATAGACTTGGCCGCCATTCTCGTGGATGATCTTGCACGCCTCCTGGACACCGTCCTCAAACACACCGTATGTAGATGGGTACGTGATCTGCAAAATATGAGCTCGATTCATTATTGACAGTTTTAAAAAAATACCATGAAAGCGGCAAGTTGGTCCTTGTACTGCTCAGCCTTTGCGCGGAGATCTTCCAGGTCCAGACCACCGTTAGCAAGCACCTTAACAGAGACGACCTTGAGACCAGCCATGACAGCAGACTAGAGACCCGACCTATTAGTCTTCGTACGCGGAAAGGGGACTTGCGATAACTCACTGCAGGGTTAGTCCCATGGGCACTGACAGGGATAAGACAGATGTTTCGCTGTGCCTCACCGCGCGCCTCGTGGTACGCACGAATGACGCTCAGTCCAGCGAACTCACCCGCAGCACCTGAATTGGGCTGGAGCGAGCAGGCGTGGAAACCAGTGATCTTGCACAAATCACCCTCAAGTTCCTACAATAGCGGAAGCCATCGTCAGTACATATTTTTCACGTTCAGGAGGTTCCCCCCTTGGAGAAAAACGCACCTTGATCATCTGGAGGTAGCCCTGCACCTGGTCGACGGGCGCAAACGGATGAACACCGCCGAACTCGGGCCAGGTGAGCGGAATCATGCTGCTCGTGCTGTTGAGTTTCATTGTGCAGCTCCCAAGCGGAATCATTGCGTGCACGAGTCCGAGATCCTTTGACTGCAGGTGATGGATGTACCTCAGCATTTCTGTCTCCGAGTGATGGGTGTTGAAGACAGGGTGCGGAAGGAACGCGGACGCGCGTTGAAGAGATGCAGACAAGGGGGATGCGGTAGAAGGCTCGGTGAGAGAGGACATAGTGAGAGAGGTTGAGGAAACGGAGCGGGCGAAGATGTTAATTACTTCGACGAGATCTTCCGCAGAGAGACTTTCATCAAGCGTAACGCCAACACGCGAATTGTCGACCTCGCGCAGGTTGATCTCAGCCTCGCGAGCAGCGCGGCGGACGGCTTCAGCTCCCCCAGAGACAGAGCTTACGTTAATGGTGAGCGTATCGAAGAACGCCTGGTTCTCCACCTTTAAGCCAAACTTCTCGACCTGCTCAGCAAGCACACGCGTGAAGCCATGAACCCTGTGCGCAATGCGTCTGAGACCTTCCGGGCCGTGATACACAGCATACATGGCAGCCATATTCGCTAGGAGCGCCTGGCTCGTACAGATGTTGCTCGTCGCCTTCTCGCGACGGATGTGCTGCTCACGGGTCTGGAGCGCAAGACGGTACGCGGGTACACCTGCAGCATCACGACTGCGACCAATGAGACGACCAGGCATCTTGCGCTTGAGTTTCTCAGAGCACGCGAAGAACGCGGCGTGCGGTCCACCGTAGCCAGCAGGCACACCGAAACGGGCAGAGTTTCCGAGTACGATGTCCGCGCCCCACTCGCCCGGAGGCTTGAGCATGGTGAGCGCGAGGAGGTCCGTTGCGCAGATGACGAGGCCCTTGAGAGAATGGACCGTGGAGGCAAGCGTCGAGAAGTCCGTAACGCGTCCGTCGACGTCGGGATATTGAACGAGGACACCGCAGACATCTGACCGTACAGTTTCGTCTTCAACAAGTTTGAAGACGTCACCGACGACGAGCTGTATACCAAAGCCTTTTGCACGAGTACGAAGAACATCGAGCGTCTGAGGAAGGACTCCAGAGTCGACCAGGAACGTCTTCTTTTTCATGCTGGACGCTGCGAACGCCATAGCCATACCTTCAGCAGCGGCTGTGCTTTCATCTAAAAGGGAAGCGTTGGCGATGTGCATTGAGGTCAGAGACATGACCATAGTCTGGAAGTTGACGAGTGACTCGAGGCGACCTGGTATCAGAAATCGAAAATAGATTAGACGAGAATAGATCAAATGGAATAGCATATATACGTTATGGAAGGGGATGGAGCGAACGTACCTTGAGCAATCTCGGGTTGGTATGGTGTGTACGGTGTGTACCAAGCCGGATTCTCAATAATCTGCAAGGCACCACCGTGAGTATCCGCACATCAAAACCATGCCGGAAGAAATAAAACTTACGTTCCGCAAAACGACTGGGGGGACGACCGCATTATGGTAACCCATACCAATGTAACTCTTGAAGGGCTTGTTGGCCGCCGCAAGCCCCTTCGCGCGCCTAAACAACTCGGACTCACTCAGGGCGGGGATGGCCGCATTGCTGATCGCTGCGTCGGGCAGACGGATCGACGGGGGCACGGACTCCGCGACAAACGCGTCCATGGAGTCGTACCCAAGCTTGGCGAGCATCGTCTTGACCTCGCCGCTGTTCGGGCCGATGTGCCTGTCGGCGAACGTGTCGATGGGGTCGAACAGCGAGCCATGCGCCGCAGCCGCTGGGGATGACGATGACGATAGCGGCGCTGCCGTCGCGAGCGTCCTGCGACTGACTATGCGGGCGTGTTTAGAGACGAGGTGGGGCTGTCGCAGACGGAGGCCGTTGCATGCGCGACGGACGGTGGCCATCGGGCTGGCTGAGCTGGCCAGCGCAGAGTGCGGGGGAAGTGGGGGGCGAATGGAGAGCAGACGGCAGGCAGCGACATCTTAAGCCAGTCCGAGTCCACCGAGTCGTCCACCGAGCCAGGTCTTATCGAACGGAAAAAAAGGCTGTCTCGTCCAAATAGCGCAGATCTTCTAATAGCCGTACGCTTTAGGATTCTCCGCATTACTCACTGCTCTAATCTCGGCCCTCTTTGGAAATCGAAAAGAAATTTCACCCTTCCCACGGCCAGCAGACCGTGGGAGTAAGGAGCGAGATAGGGAAGACTCGGAGAAAGACTCCCGACGTTCCTGCTAGGCGCCGCTCGCATAAAGGCTAACGCTAAGTTCTAATTCCCGCCCGCTTTCTAGCTCACTCAATCCGGTAAAATCACGGAACATCACCTTTGCAACGTACAATTATTCGAATTTCTTTGGCCGCCCTTTGCTAACGTTCACGATGTGGGGAAACGGCTTTTACGTGGCGTAGCACATCTGCGCTCTTTTTTTATGTACTTCGAGCCGGCGCTATTAATTTCATTTTTGTACTTGAATGACGTGGACGGTCGCGTGCGCATCCATAAGCAAGAATAATGGAAAGACAGGTATATTTTTGTACTCTATCCAAGCTTCCCCAAAATTTCCCTTCACGAGTCTGGTCCAGGCATAAGCGTCAGCCCGTCCGCGTATGCAAAACGGACAAACCCGACTTCTCCCAGCCCATCTGAGTGTTTCCTGTCCACGAACAATTGATTTTCTTTAGCATTTACATTTCCCTTTAAAAATATAAAAAGGTACGTACGGCGCCTCTTCCTCGTTTCGCTCCCTTCCCCCATACAGCCCATCGCGCTCTATTTCCCGCCCGATGGCACGCAACACGGCTGATGCACTACCCGCATGGGCACCACTCTCATGTACCTTCTTTTCACAGTGCGCTGCCGCGTCAAGGAGGCGGCGTAACGCATCTGCGGGTCGTGCTGTACTCGTACCGTGACGTTTTGGTCCATTGGTGTCGAAAGAGTTCTGGCAGAAAGGCTGCAGTTTCTGGAGAATTGCGGTGGAGCGAGCAAGTTCGTACTGCAATACAAATCATTTGTTTACAAAACAAAACCGGGATCGTTAGTCGGTTTGACTTACGACAAGTTGATGGACCGCTTGGGGGGATCCGAGATACGATTCCGCGTAACAATAAGAGAAATCTAGCAGCATAATAGTCTAGACGCAGACTTCAATATAGTCGCCTGTAATATAATGAAGCGAATACTCAAACCTCTTGCACGAGCTTCTCCACCTTTGGCGAGTTGGGCAGTTTCGTCGACAGAAAATCGAGCAAAGAGATGAGCGATCTCCAAAGCTCTTCCCAATGATAATCTAGGCAGACCAAACGTTCAGACGTAAGTCGACACAGAAAAAAAACTAAATGCGAACCTAATCGCCGCTTCGTTCTACTCAAGAACCAGACGATACGATGGAGTATCCAAATGCAGATGCTAAAACAGCCAAGAAAAAAACTAAGCCTAATTCCATATCACGAGTAGCCGAAGGCGCATACATATACGATTGTGTCTCGAGTCGCTTGTGTAAATTGTGCCTCAACCACAACACACAGCAGTCCAGTAACGCACAAAGCGCGGGCCTAGAACCAGGTCCCGCTGGCAGTAAAGGCGTTCTCTTCACCGGGCCAACAGTAAGCGAGTCACCCACTAGCGGTTTACGTCGCAAACTCACCTGCCGACAGAGCCTTATTCCCGCTGAGCCTGGGCCCGCACCCGGCTGCGGCGGCTGTGCAAGCGCACTCATCGCGACATCATTCTCCGCAAGGTGCAGCAGCGTGACGAGGCACAGTGCCGCGTACGCTGCTGCACGCGCGCTTTGCGGCGACGAAGCATGCGTTAGCAGGTACGACGCGAGCGACAGAAGCGTATGCACGAGCGGTGGGAGCAGTTGTGCATCGGCCGGACCAACTATTGCGGTGTCAGTTCCGACACCGGGGGAAGGTGAAGAGATGAGTGGCTCGAGAAAGACGGCGTTGAAGACAGTGTTGAGGTGGATGAAATCGTGCACCGGGAGGAGGATGACGGCCGCCTCAATCGGTCTGCGTGAGGTTCGTCAAAACAAATACTACTGGTGAGGCGGGTCCGACTCACTGGTTCTTGAAGAGCTCTCTCGGCGGGTCGACGGGTGTCGCCGACAGTGCCCGGTCTGGTCTAAAGGAAGCCAATAAGTTGCTCACAGACGTAGCGAACGTCGGCGGCGAGTCGTCCAAAACCTCCTGGTATGCTCTGCATTACAACGCCTCTTCAGACCCTTCGTCCTTTCCTCGAGCAATGATATAAATACGCACTTGACAACGCTATCCATCGTGTAGTTCGCAGAGTGCACGAGACTGCGCATGAGCTCTCTATCCTCTGCATCCTTAATCGCGCGCAAATATGGATTGAGCTTCGCCGCGTCCGAGCGGTGAAAGTTCGCGATGATGCTCAAGAAGAGCGCTGCCTCAAAAGTGAAAGATTCCGTCTCCGGAGATTTGATTATCTGGCATAGTTAAACGCTCCTTAGACGCTTCCAACGAAAGAGGACACGTTAAGTCTCACTTTCGCTATGGCGGAGAAGAGGTTACCCCGAAGAAGGTATGCACCTGGGCTTAATTGGTTGATCGAACACGCGAACACGACCGCAAGCTGCAGGACTTGATGTTTCACATCCACTAGGATATTTCAGTGAGTACAATACCGACCGCAGTCGGCATAAAACTTGCCTGGAGTAACGTCATCCATAAGTACTTCCTCGATCGTGTTCGTCAAGTTCTATCACAATTACAGCAACCTCTCAGTATCACACACTTCCAATCTCACGCGTGAAAGACTTACGAGGAACACAGAATCGCTCTGCCCGACGCTGCCTGCGAAGACCTCCATCGCTTCCCAGCCAGCAAGCCCCTTCTCGAGGACACATCGCACAACAACGGAGAGAGTCTCCGCCGCGTGTGCCTTCTTCGCGTCGCCGGACTGCGCAGTGCGCAGGTACAAGAGACAGGTCGCGACGAGCGTGTTTAAGAGAGGCTACTGGGCGTACGTATTGATTTGGTGCCGTTATCGAGGATTGTAGATTATTTCGGGTCGTTCGGATAAAGGGAGAAGCGCGGACCTTGTGGTAGGCCAACAACTCATTCTTGCCTAGGCTACGCAGTCTCCGCCCAAGGTGTGCACGGTCGACATCTAACGACAGTAGATTCGACCAGAATTGTGCGGCTGTCTCGTGCGGAGAAATTTCCTCCGGCGTGTACCCCTCGAAGAGCTTGTCGTATGTCGCAACAAATTTCGGGACTAGACGGAGCCCGACTGCGGCTTTCATGAACGTGCCAGTGTAAGGGATTGCAAGCTCAGATTCGCGTCGATCACGCCTCGTCTACAAATTCCGCGTAATATTTAGTATATACTTACTAATGTGCTGAAGCTTATTCAGAAAACTGCAGATAAGCGAGGAAGTAAAGAGTAATCATTTCGTTTATGAACTAAGTAATAAAGACACGATCGGAGCAGGAGAAGTAGGACATAGCAAGCAAGCGATAGCGACTGACGCTCTACATGACGAGGCCAGTTATATACACATCGAGGGGTCGTTCTTCTTACAAGGGTTGGTCAACCAATAGTACAGATAGAGAACGGTGGCAGGATTCTTTCAGAGGCAGTCGATCAAGAGCGAGTCGGAGAAAATGGAAGCCAGAAGCAAAGTGGAAGACAATGTTGAACAAAGAAGGCGGTGCGGGGTTGTGGGAGACAAAATAACATATTAGAACGTTATAAGTTGCACTAGGGAAACGCTGCGCGCACTGCGACAGCAATAAATAGCAGGAAGTCGGGATAATAAGGGAAAAGCAAAGTTCGGGTCAAGCAAGCGAATTGCAAATGAAAAAGACATGAGAAACGGCGGAGTCTAGAAAACCAATGGTACATGGCGGACAGAAAAAGAGACGGGGACAAGAATTCGGAAATGGCATTGGACAATCAATAGGTTTTTCTGCGCTTCCTCAACGGGGGGAGCTCCTCGGATGGAGAAGCTTGATCATCAGAGTCTATATCTGCTGGAGGAACATCGCTGTCGCCAAGCTCGCGCGACACTGATGGAAATGATCCATCGATGGAACGACGATCTTCATGACTCTGTTGGCTAGAAGGAGACCTTTCCGGCGAAGGGAGCATAGCAGCATCGCTGAGTCCATCCAAAGAGTTGGCATCATAACTGTCCTCAGATCTTGGGCGTTTATTAGCGGAAGCCATCAAGTCAAACTTGAAGTTGAAGCCAAGGCCAACACCTGACGGAAGACGCGTCGAAGACGGTGTACCATCTCTGCTCTCGGCGTCTACGAGCTGCAGTTTGTCGAGGACAGAACCATTTACAGACCTTCGAATTGGCGTGTCAGGAAAATCTGTTAAGCCGGTGTACATCATGGCCTTCCCAGGGCTACTTAATTCAAACCAACTAGAGAAAGGATCACCAAGACTGGAGAAGGACGAATCAAGTTCGTTATCCGTCGACATCGTGAGATCAGGTGGTCCCAGTTCGCTTTGATCAGTGGCTGGGGCTGGAAGAGGGCCGCTGTAGCGGGGACGGAGTGGGGACGGAGCGGGAAGAGGAGGAAGTTTGCTCCTCGAGGCATGTTTCGATCTTTTCCACCCTAACACCCTTCCTGTTACTAATTTTGAGCTTAGCGGAGAAGGGTTCGCGATAGGGCTAGAGAATTGCGCCGGTACCGGCGATGCAGAACCAGGGAATGGGCTGGCCTGCAGCGCCACATAGGAGGCTCGCAGGCCCTCACCGGCGATTCCGCTTATAGGCACGGCCAGACAGAGCTCCTCCGGGCTAGAGTGAAGGGGATGGCTTGGACTAGGAAACTTCCAGGGCATTGTAAACTTGAATCCCGGTGTGCGATTAGGGCTTGAAGGCAGAACCCTCGACGCTTGAGAGTTTCCTTCAGCTAAAGGCGAAGACGGAGGGAGCATGTGACCAAATGATCGGGGTGAATGCTGAGCGGAAGAGCTCTTCACGTCGTCAAAAGAAAATTCCGGCTCAGATGGCCTAGGACACGCGATATAATCCGAATGGTCAACGTCTGACTGTATGGGGGACGCGACCGAACTAGCATTCGAAGGCAAGAGAGGCCTCAGCTTTATGTTAGAACTCCTCGTTGAGCGAGACTCTTTGGCGATTCCCAATACAGGAAGAAGTACAGACGGCTTCTCATTAGGCTCTGAATGATTTTGGTCGACTGGCGTAGAGGAAGAAGCCCTTTTATTCTCCTCTGTAAAAGGGTCAGTGGGCGGCTATGGAGACGAGTCTGGATTATAATGCGCACTATTCGATAATCGAGTCCCCCTTCCTCCCTCAGTCAGTCCATCGCGTCTGTTCGACATTGGGATTTTATGCTTCTCGAGAACGTGTCGTCTCCACATACTCTTCGCATTTACGCCAGCATACCCTCTGCGACAAAATGTGCATCGCAGCTTTGGAGCTTCAGAACCCTCGTAGGCTTCGGGACCCTTCTCCTTGACGTCTCTCTTCTTAGCAGGACACCAGCCTCTAGGTGGCTCGAGGGCCTGAGGGTACGCAGCCGTATCGGACCTTGTATCGTTCTCGGTTTTGAAGTCGGAGGGAACAAGAAACCAATCAGGGTTGTCTGCGAGTACTTTGTAGGTGAGGCCTTCTGGATGGAGATGCGAATCTGGGAAGACTGAGTCGGGGTAATGAATGAAGGTCGCGTCTGGGTCGTCGAGTGCCACATCTAGGGACTTTGCCGGTGGAGCGGCTGCAGGGACTTCGTGCGATGACGTAGCCTGAGCAGCAACATTGCCATGATTTATTGAGTGGGAAGAGTGCGGAAAGTATGGCTTAGGGTTGAAGGTCATGGAGGCAGGCGTGAAAAAGGGCAGGTCTTCGGTGGCAGGTTCTTTCATTGGGCGACCGGTGAGTCCATCGACGACATCCAGCAAATGTGCGTCAGACATGACACAAGAGCGCTGGAAATGAAGATGAGTTTGACTTTCAAAGTCAGGGAAGTATGTACACGAGCGCGACATACCAAAGTGGCTCGGGGATGGGTGGCTCAATTACTGCAGATGACGATAACACAAAGAAGAGTAGACCAAGAAGACAGTTGATACGAGAAGATGAGAGCGCAAAGCAAGAAACGCAAAATGAGGCAAGAAGAAAAGGCGGCGGTATCGCTGGCGCGACGTCGGGGACGACGAAGACGATGAAAGCACCGCGCGGGGTGATAGAGTCTGAAAGATGTAAGCGAGCCCTAGATGCCTCACTTGTTTATGGCATCGTTCGTGAGAACATTCCGAGCGGAGTTTACACGTCGCGTACACAACAACCCCAAGCGGCTGCACCGCGTTTTCCCAACGTGTATCTTTTTTTTTCTTTCCTTTTTTTATTGCATCCATGCGTACTACTTAAGTATAGCTTTCGAACAGGGTAGAACCGGGCTATTCAACTAAGAATTCAGATATATTATTTCATTGTCGCGCATCACCACGCCACGCTGTCTCGTCTCCCGGCAATAGGACCGGGCTTCCGAACATGGCAGAATCGAGAATAGCATGCTCAGAATAACAAGGATAAATAGCTAAATCGTAATAAGTATTAAGGACAGTTGTTCACGAGTTCCTGGATGAACATGCAACTCACCCAGCAATCATGACCATGCCGCCCATCGGCGTAACCGGCCCAAGAAATTTAAACCTGGTGAAACATGCTCAATACGAAATGAAACGCCTTTTCCCACATAACTCGCTTACCTGTCCCGATTCAAGACAAGCGCAACGATGCTCGACGAAAAGACAAGTCCGCCCGCCGCTATTGCGGGTCCAGCAAAACGGTGCGCTGAGAACCTCGGGTGCATGGACAACAGCATCAAGGCCAGCCCGTTGTACATCTGCTCCCATAATTCAGCAAGATTATCCCCTTTCGCGGGACCCGATCACGAACGGAGTAGTGAGCCGCTGTCTCCCAAGAGTGGATCTGGTCGGCGGTGATACCGTGCCTCTTCTTCAGTCCATGGGCGCCGAAAGCCCCTGCGATCACGCCAACAGTGGCTACGCGGAGCGCAAGGAAAAGGGCCCCGAAGACATTTTCGTCAGCGTCACTAGGATTATGAACGGCAGAACGGGGTGTGTGCACCAAAGGCAGCGCCAGTTTGAAACAACATCCCCGGTCCAAGCATGGGTCTGGTGCCGAGTAAGGGGACACGTTCGCTCGCCATAATTCTGATTTCGACGTACTCAAGAGAGTGGCCCAAAGACTCAAGGATTGACCTCGAATGAGTAACAGAGTGCGACTTCGGGCGAAACCGTTTCGATTGTGGTGCTTATGTAATCCACACGAGCTCGCCGCTTTTAAACCACACGATACACGAGTGCGGAACGGTGTCCGTCGCTTCCTCCAACACGCAAACATAAAAAATCCGGAGTATCTCTCCAGATCCTGGTATTATGGACAATGACCTAACCTAGCTCGGCAGCATAAGGACATGGCGGCTTTAAGTTCCGTTTTCTCACTGAGCGGAAGTAGCTTTCCTCCGACTCCCAAAACGTTGAAGTAAATTCACTGTCGGGTTCGCTGGCAACATGATCGCCCGTCCTGGGAATCGACTCGGACTCAGGGACATCTGGAGGTAAATAACAGTGGCATCAGAAGACGTTGAGGGGAGGAATGATCTACCCAAAGCATAAAGAATCTGTATACTCTTAGCAAGTTTTCTCAAACGACTTGGAGTACATCAAACTCGTGCCGACCTCGAGTGGACGACGCCCGTCTGTGTCCCACCCATCCGCTCTACGAGGTCTAGTGGGCAGCTCGAATCAAGGCCTCTAAATGTATAGTTTCTACGTGAATCGCTTCTACTGTTCGGCATCGGTCATGGCGAGTGCCTCCATCCGCTGCATAACGAAAAGACGGCCTGTTGTTTTACAGACGCCAAATTTAGGGGCAGACAACGATGTTCTCCCGCCGCGGGATTTAGTAGCAACACGAATGGGAACCATGTGAGTCTAAAAGGCATGACAGCACTACCTAAATTAGGGTGATCCACGACTCAACGCGGAAACAAACTTTTGATGTGGCCTTAATATCTCCTTCCGTCTTCCCCAGTCTCGAGGTCCTTGCGATTGAAGCATCTGAATTACTTGAGTTGAGGACGATACAGGAGAATTCGAAATGGGTCCGCTCTATAAAGACAGCCGGAACAAAGAAGCTTAGAATGATGGAATTTGTCGAGTCTGAAGAGCTGGACGCGGGTATATTGTCTCTTTTTCATAATGCATGTCGACAATATGGCGTTGGAATGGCGCTTGTAGGCCGCCCGGAGGACGTTAGTACAACCTGAAGATAAAGAACGAACGCACGCGTCTCGAAGATCTCTCGGAGACCTGGGCGACTGGACCGGGAAACTTTACAGCAAAATTCTCATTTCAACACGAACATTTGTATCAAGTTTCGTGGGTTGGGGTGCCTGATAAGGACCAATTGCATACCAAATTCAGTTTATCTACGTCGAAATGCAGACCAAGAAGCCAAATTGCGAACGGATTGAGGATGCTATTATCGCTGGAAATATGCAGGGTGCTGCTTGTCTGGAGTTAATAATGTAGTTCACGACGTCTTCTGAGTTCATGATATTTACACAGACCTTGACTCGTAACAATGTCAATGTAAGTCTAGAGAAAGGCTGAGAGGTCACATCTTCCTTTCTGCAAAACATTGGCGAGTTGCCGGAACCTCTATTGCTGTACAAGTTCTCACAGCGAATTAACAAGATATATGATATGAAAGCGGTTGGCAAGGGGAAGTTTGTACGTGATCCTGACCGTCGTCTAATAATTTGCCGCAGTTTCCGTCCGATCGACTATGCCACAAAGTCCTTGTCTTCGACCTTTCCGAGAAAGGCGTACACTAACCCTCCTTCGGATAGAACATCGGACGATCCACACCTACGACTTTGACACCGCAATCCTGGCATGCATCACGGAAAAGAGACAAATCGTTTGCGCTTAAGAAATCGGGTTCGAAAAGCTCGATCTTTTTAAGCTTCTTCGCCTCCGATTTTTTTACTGAACGGACCCATTTCGCGTTATCCTGTACCGTTTTTTTCTCACTCAAGACCTTCGCGTCAATTGTGAGGACCTTGATATTAGGGAAGATTGAGGGCTCCTCTAGGGCTTCATAAGCCACTCTTAGATCTGTCATATAGAGAAGAACTAGTCGCGTCACAGTATTTATCACTGGTCTCTCATCGTCGTCCTCGAAGCAGAAAACCTGCGTGCGGAAGGAACTGGAGTAACGTAAATCGTCGAGCTCTTCGAGGTGCAGCGTCTTAAGCGCAGACGGACTCGGATTAGATTGCAAAATTGATGCAATGTCTGCGCCGTGTTTGAAAACATCCACCGCAGCAATCTTGAGTGTACGCAAGTGGTCCCATGAACCTGTGGAAAGGATGCGGCCGATAGATGATTCCTCCACATACACCTCGTAGAGTGATAGATACTTCAGTCTCATTCGAGGACTGTGTTCTTCCACTTGGGGGGACGTGTCGTAATATGAATGGTCGTCGTAATCTTCCGGGACGCGCAGTCTCAACGTGCGCAAATCGAGGTTCTTGAGGTTCGCGAAGCGGATATCGAAGTCACCATCCCATACAAGTTCCGATTTTTGTACACGTTTATCTTCGGAGTATGATATTCGTAGAGAGGCGAGTTTGTTTGGATATGGGATGAAACGAAGATAACGCTCCGCATTGCGGGCGAGCACATCGTGCAAGGTGAGGGCCTCGAGGTTCGGCGTAGCCTGGAGCAGACGAAAGACGCCTACTGGATCCACCTCATCACTAAAACGGAGGTCGAGCACCCTTACAAGCTTTGCGAGGGCTGGGGAGGTGGTGCAGGAGCGTGCGAGGAGTGTGCAAGCGTGATGAGAGGTAAGCTTGGGCCGCGCGAAGAGGAGCCGACGAACAGGGCGGAGCCATTTTTTGGAGACGAGTGCTAAAACATATGCGAGTTCCAGCTGTTCCCAGTCCCCGGAGAGTAGAATGTGGTGCGCGATATTTTCGACGTTCATGGGTGCTGTGCTGGCGTCTTCCAGGCAGCAGCATTTCCATTTCGAGGTAGGTTATATACACAGACACCGCTTTACGTCAACCTTCATGCTTTGTCCGACTTGCGTTCCGTTTAATGAGTCAAGGCGGTCCTGCTCTAGATTTTCGATGATGCTGGTTCAAGCGGAAACAGACAAGATAAAGGCCATTAGGTTATTTTATGAAGTGCTTGTTTGATATTCGGCCGTTTCACGGATGAGGTTTAGATTGAACGACCTGTTGGAAGTTCGACCTTTCAGATGACATGGTGGAGGGGAAAAATTCGATGGAAGTGAAGACTGGCTGTGTCAATATGCATTCTAGCACATGACATACCTTGCTCTGGCCATGTAAAGTATGAATACCGTTGCGGTAGAAAAAATAGTGCTATCAGTAAGCTGTAATAGTCCGAATAAGTCGAATTCAACACAGGGGGGAACAAAATGGCTTTACCTTTTCTGTAACATGGCCACGCGAGCCATGCCAATCAAAGTAAAAAGGACTTCGGCAACATTACGTTCTTGCGGACAGTTCCCGTAATTCAGTATAAGCATTGTCCGACCGGGGACATTTGTCCAGTACCTTAAAAAGATCTCTGCATATATTCTTCCAGTCTTCAGAATGAGTTGTCGGTTTCATCTGGGTCGAAATTCGATTGATTTAAAAGCCTTAACTGGATACCATACTCCCGACATATGTTTTCAAAGAGGGATAGATGCGTAGGGCTTAAACAGTCAATAACCTCGATTACTTTGAGTTGCTTCATCCCAAACGTTTTCACTAAATGGACCCAGCCCGAGGTTTCGCGCGTTGCTCCTGAGCCATGTAAACCCGACGCCCCAATCGTCAGAACCTCGACACCCGGGAATGCGGTAGGAGGCATCAGAGCAGTGAGAAATACCCCAAATTCAAATGGATTGAGGAGCGTCAATCGCTGTACGGTGGGCATGACTATTTCCCGGTCGAAGCGGAAAGGATAGGCGCGGGAAAGCATGAGCCCTTGAAGATGCAATGTCTTGAGTGCGGATAGACCCGATTGAAATATCGATATAACGTGCTTATCGTAGCTGGAAAGTCTTTCCGCCACGACCTTTAGGGTGCGCAAACGATCCCATGAATTGGCAGATGTGATATGGCTGAGAAGTCCTTCTTTTATATCCACCTCGCAGAGCGACAGACGTTCTAGCCTCATTCGAAGTATCTCTTTCATATCATTTCCCTGCTCTCCGACAGGAGGGATCTTGTCGTGACGGGTCGGAATGCGCAGCTGCACTACACGGAGATCGAGACTCCTGAGGTTCGAAAAACGAACGTCGAAGTCATCGCCCCACACAAAATCCGGCATGAATATTGCATACTCGTTTTCAGCATGCGATATGCACAGGGAGGTGATCTTGTCCGGATACGGAATAGAAAGCAGGTACTGCTCCGCGTTGTATGTGAGCGCATTGTGCAGCGCGAGGGCCTCAATGTTCGGCGCGGCCTGAAGCAAATTGTATATGATGCTCGGATCTATTGATTCCCCAAGGCTTAGATAAAGCGCGCGCACGAGATACGCAAGGGCTGGGGATGCGGCGAGGGTACGCGCGAGGAGTGTGCATGCGCGGCGCGAAGTAAGCCTAGGACGCGTAAGGAGGAGCCGACGAACGGGGTAAAGCCATGTCTTGGATATGTGAGCCAGACGAACGAGGTCTGATTGCTTCCAATCCCCGCAGAGTAGCGTATGTTGTACGATGTCCTCTGTATTCATGATAGTATGATGGTCAAGGCACTAGCGCCGGTATTTCCATTCAAGGCAACTATCGATAGCCGCATTAGGACTGCATCACCCTACGTTATCCAGGATGGCAGAGCTTTTATTACGCCGGGACCTTTTGTGTCTTTGCAGATGCGCCCAAAGTCTTGTAGAAGACGCCGCGAAAAATGAAGTTTGGCCGAAACTTAAAGGCTCGTTTCTTTGCGACATTTACTACGAGCTCGCTACGCGTCTCTAGGAGGCATCAGTAACAACTGGAATTTGAAGTCGAACTTTGGTCCGGGCGCATCGCCAGAATCCCCCGCGACGCCCACCTCTGGTTCTACTGTTATTTATCTTCGGATTGCCGAGACGAGGCTGCTTCTCATGACCCGCGGATCGACCTGAAAACGGAATCCCTTACGCGCTGCGTGTTGAAATATAGTTACTTCCATTCTACCAGTGGGAACGCTGGGTAAGTTAGTATCTCATCATGGTGCGGCCCGGGACAACGTAGCACTGGTATTGCGCAGTAAATACTTACTTGCTTCAGGACATAATTAGTGCGGAGCTGGTGTATGCCTCTTCCTTTAAAAAAACTGACCAATGACACGAGGACCATTTTACATGCGAAGACAGAGCTAAAAAAAGAGCTATGAACCTTAAGCTGCAGGGCCCACATTGGACACGGTAAATAGAGCACAACGAAATTTGTCGTGAACGAAAGTAGGCAACATCCTCACTGCCGCCCAGCATGGCACACCCCGTTACGCCGGCGCCTACACAGACTATACGAGGACGTTCTGCAGCCACGGTTCGAATCGCCAGCACTGGTTTCCCTTACTCCGTACGACAATAAAGTGGCTAGTCGGCCGACTCGGACGCGCCGACATACTACGCGTATCATTAACACGCACGTGGTCGCGCCGCGCGCAGACTCCTCCCTACCATCTAGAGCTGGCGGTGTGCAACGAGAAAACACAGCAATCAATACCGTGTACCAGCTTGGGAAATATGATGTCGGACGGCGGTGTCGTGTCATGGCGACATGTGCTTAATTTAAGGCAAAGGACAAATTCGAGCTGCACGGGTCCTAGTATTGCACAACAACACGTTATTTAATTACGGAGACACGATGTAGATACGAGTCCCGATCCTACTACAATGCTACACACAGCCACAGGAATGAACAGAGTCACAGACCGATGAATGTCCACAAAAAAATAAAGACCGAAAGACCGAAAGAGAGAAAAGGAAGAGGAAAGGAAGGGCGGTTATTTTAAAAGAGCGTTCGCTGTAAGGTAAAAAAAAGCGGACGCCGCGAAGAAGAATAGATATATAAATAAGTATGCACTTTACACAGCGTCCCAAGCGTTCGTGTTCTCTGTCCTTGACCTAGCAAGAGGGGGTGGCGAAAGCTCTATATGGGATGAAAA
This sequence comes from Coniferiporia weirii, assembly GCA_024195185.1. Taxonomy (NCBI): domain Eukaryota; kingdom Fungi; phylum Basidiomycota; class Agaricomycetes; order Hymenochaetales; family Hymenochaetaceae; genus Coniferiporia; species Coniferiporia weirii. Next base: position 22,077 of record JAKOPK010000406.1, read on the forward strand.
TGTAATCAGACTAGGCTGCGCCGGCGCGGGAAGAGTGAGAGAAAAACTAACGAGGACTCTGTCTCCTCCATCCTTCCTGGCTATACTGGCTTCCCATAGAGGAACCGGAGTCTCGACGCTGCACGTCATATCCCCCAAATCCCTGCGCCTGTACCTGTGGCTGCTCACGTCCGCGCGCACGCGCCTCCGCCTCCGCCACAGCGAACGGATTATCGTACGGGTGTACGTTGCGACTGGGGCTCGAATTTCCCGGCCGCAGAACCGCGGGAGGGACTGCTGCCGTACCGGGGTCCCGCAGCTGGACTCCGATCGCCGCGCCAGTCGGTACGCGCTGTAAGGCCGGAGCACCAGGGCCGGGGTTCGCGACTGAGGACACGGGCAACAGGGGTGGAGATCGGGCGCGCGGACCCTGACCTGGCTGCATACCTGTGGGTCGGAACACCGAGCGCGGAACCTGGCGGGACGCCTTGTAGGCTAGGTAAGGAGAAATACCAACAGTGGCCTGTTGCATCTCCCGCGGGACGGAGGGAGCAGACGGAAACGATGCGTAGCTCGGTGAAAGTTGAGGCTTATCCGGCACGAGCTGTTCGGCCATCGAATCCCTCATCCCTCTTGACCCCGCGCCTGCGCCCCTGGTCCATATGCTCCTCCTAACACCGTCCCTGCCGGTCCCGGTGGATATCTCGCCCACTCCCTTCTTGATCGCGTTGAAGAAGTGCGCCGTCTGCGAGATCTGCGTGCGCGGCGCCTTGCTTCTGCGGCGGCGACGTCGGAGGAAGTACATCAGCGCGTAAGTTGCGGTGCACAACACGAGGAGCGTCGCAGCGAGAATTGCTATAAGGACGACAGGAGAACGCATCCTTTGGGAAAGCGTCTCTCCAGTGTTCAAGTTGCTCTGCGTAAGCTTAGCCGAGGCAGAGGCCGAGGCAGAAGAAGAGGCGGAAGTGGCCGTGACTACGTCACTTGTATCAGCGTTGGGAGCCACTAGAACAGTAGTAGTGGTCGAGGCAGATGCAGTGGTGGAAGAAGTAGAAGTAACAGAAGAGGTGGAGTCTGTGGAAGACGAAAAGAATATGGAAGGGGAAGAAGTCTCCGAGACGGTGCTTGTGCTTGTGCTCTTGCTTACGCTAGAGGTAGCGGAATGTGATACAGAGGTTTTGGAAGCCGACGCTGAGGAGGGAAGCTGAGAGGATGAGCTCGTTTGAGCCTCCGCATCAAAATTAGGCGCTGTGTAAGAGGCGCTACTTGAAGCGGACACAGAGGATGCGACTGAAGAAAAAGTGCAGTTAAGTGTCTTGCCTCTACTATAGGCAGAAGTTTTTTTACCTTCGTCCTGGACCGTCACAACATACGCGTCCAGCGTAATCGTGCCGTATTTGCCCGTCTTGGGGTTCGGAAGGTTGAGCAGGGCAAAAGTATGCGGAACGCTCGGGTCCAAATCGGTTTGTCCGTACAAGAACTACATAGGAACGCTTTTCTCAGTATCTGGATCCGCGCTATGAGTGTAAGTCTTACCGTAGGCTCCGCAGAGCTGGATTCGTTACTAGTTGCGTCAATTTCATTAACCTCGCCCGTATCCTCTGCGGTACAGTCCAAGCAAGCCTCGTAAAGTGCACCGGAGGGTTGTTTAAAGCCAACATAATAAACGGCGACTGCATTCGCTGTGGAGTTATTCGGATTCAGATAGCATTCCACATACGCTCAAGAGAAATACTCACCAGGTAAATCGAAAGAAACCACATCGCCGACACCACTCCCAGCGTGGAAGGAGCCCCCATTTGCAAGAGAAGATACACTCCGGTCCCAGCCCTGAGAATACTTCAGAGAGGAGTCGCTGTCGTCGATAGTAATATTTTTGAGAACAAAAGAGGGCGTCGGACCGGACGGTCTAGAAGGAATAGAAACCATTACGAAAAGAAAGACGAAAACTTGGGCAGCGCTGCAGACCCAAGGGCGAAAGCGCAAAAGTTAAAGGGGGGCGCGGTCAGCACGGATTGCGGTGCCCATTG
>JAKOPK010000407.1:0-23985 GCA_024195185.1 Coniferiporia weirii
CTTTCTAACTCGCTAGTTACACAATTGCAATCTGTTAACACTTGATTAGATCCCTCACCGGGTCAAATCTAACAATGTCAATTCATGGTTATGTATTTTGCCAGGTCATCACTGCTGTTAATGGTGACCCTCTCGCTCTTGCCTCGAGGGTTAATGCGTTCACAAACACAGGCCTGATTACCCCATGTAAACAATAGCTACAACTTATAAGTCCTTCGAAAAACATCGGGGTCTCCGCGATAAACATTTTGAACTTTGAAGTACTGTGATGGGAGGAATCCGGCTATTGCCGAGATCCTGATTACATAACGCGTTTCGCCCTTTCGCTTGTTTTTTTTTCATTACTTCTGCCTTTAGCATAGCACAGTTGCACAGTTGCCAGGCAGGCCTCTTCTGCACCCCGACAACTCATGCCAGCGAAGAAAAGAGGCCTACAATGGAATTTAAGAAGTGGACATCGTCACTACAGCAATGGAACGCGTCACTAGAATCTCTGAAATACTCGATATCATTTTCAGTCACAATCACCGATCACAAAACGCTCGCTGCGCTCGTGTGAGCCGCTTGTGGTCGGATGTTGCCTTGAACCGTGTATGGCGCGAAGACCCTCCTTTGAAATCCCTGTTCCAGCTCCTTGCTCCCCTGGTCCCATCGAACAATCTGCCGCAAACAATTCTGGTGAGTTCCAGCTATTCTGTGCGTTCGACAATTCATTGAGACTCTTGTAAGATTTTCTCGCGTCCTGTCAAGCCTGAGGATTGGATTAGGTTTCTTGGGCTTGCAAGACGTGTCAGGGAATTTACGCTAATGTCGCAGGATATGTTCCTCATGGCGGATAGCGTATTCACAGAAGTGTCGATGACTCGTCCTACTGTGTCAATTCTTCCCAATCTTGAAAAATTTGCTGTCTCCGGCGATTCGACTGTTCCCCTTTTAATCCAATGCTCGTGTCTATTCTTATGCGACTCAATCACCTCCCTTTCTTTAACGATACGGGATCGCCCTCGCAAGGCGGAAGAAGTACAATCCCTGCTTACCCTAGTTCTTCAACGCTCACCCAGTCTAACGCTACTTAATTTGTCGCTTGAAAATTTCAGAGTCAAAAAAATCGAAACCGATCTTTGTCTGTTGTTGAGCGGACTAAGGCATTTAGAGTCACTATATCTAACTCTGCCTCTTCTCTCCGCGCCCGTTATCAACTCTATCGCGCTGCTTCCCAATTTGACTAATGTCGATATCAACCCTTACTCCTTTTCTTTGTGGATATGTCATATTGATTTTTTGCTGCCTGACATCGATAACGCATTCAGATCTCTTACGAGTCTAGCAATGCGAGAAGATATTAACACAGTCACACGACTCTTCTCGCCCCGAGTCTTTCCATTGAAGCTTCGCGCTTTAAAAATCGAAATAATTGACGAAAACCGAGCATCAGATTTGCGGCCGTGTCTCGAGGCCTTGGCCAACGCATGCCCCGAGCTCAAAAAACTCGAGTTTACCAGGTATGACGCCGATCCTGAACCCCGCGACTCGGGTCCCATAACGGCTCAAGATCTGTCCCCCCTCACGTCCTTTCCATTACTCGAAACGTTTGAGCTTCAGTTCGACAGAGCAGTCAGCATGTCGGACGAAGAGCTCATCTGCATCTTGAAGGGATGTCCATCATTACGATATTTGGATTTAAATTCCGCGCCTCTTTCGGTCCCAACGGAGTCGACACCACTTACTCTGGGATTTCTCGCTCTTCTCGCCAAAGAGTCGGCGGGGCCAAACTGGAACATTTGGCGATATACGTAAATGCCTTGTCAACCTTTGGTCTACCTGAAGTCGAGGATTGCTTGGAGAACTTGCGCTACATATCATTCGGTGTATCTCCGATTTGTGGGTCAAGTGATGAAGTACTGCTATATTTAAGCCAATTGGTCCCATCAACGTGTGCGTTCGACGCGGGAGTCGACCTGGATGATAGGTGGGGTAACGAAGTTGTGACATTGGGTCGACGGCGCATTTGGAAAGATATCGAGAGGACACTCCCTCTTCTTACGAAAGTCCGCTTGGACGAGCGAAAGCGAAAGAGTAAGCGGACTGAGATGCGGCAGCAAGTAGCGGGATCCTATGGACAATGGCACGGTTCAAGCAACAGGATCGCCTTCGAGACTGAGGTAACGACCAGCTCGAGGCTGACTCATGGAGCTGAAAATGCATAGATTCATACCTTGGGAATCGCCGTTCTCAATCTACTGACCTAGCGAGACAATTATACATATCATTGATACAGCATTATGCGACAGGCTTTTGCTTACAGATATCTTGGCTTTATAATACTTCGGGTTAGAAAGCTCTATAAAACTCAAGTAAATTCACTCAATATCGCGTTTAAGTACACTATACACATACATTTTAACAGAGAACGTAGTAACGGTTGCACATTTTTTACTGGGAACAACGCTGGAGCAGTCAGGAGCTTCGGTTCTCTTCTGCCTGGAACTTCAAGTCTATACGTTTCCAGGATCCGAAAAAATACCTCTTCAGCAAAAACGGTCCTACAAGCTAAGATATTTTCGTCACGCTATTAGAAAAAGAAAGTTGCGTCCACATGTGTATAAGCTAGACCGGGTCTCGGTTAATCTTCGGCAGTAATCCCGGTAGACGTATTCCTAATAGAGGCGTTCTTTTCTTTGTCTTTTTTTTGGGAGCTCGTAGCTACTCATCACGTCCCCTTTCAAGAACCGTTTCCTGCGGGCCGCGTTTCGGACTTCGGCTTTGGCTCAACTTGTACGTACGGTAACATATGTACCTACAGTACTGCAGAGTCTGCGTGCTCTAGGTTGCGGCGGATGTCTAAAAATATGCTGTGACAACGTCTCAGCATGAGGTAGACTTGTGAGAATGAAAGATGACTCGGAAAGGCAAAAGAATGGGAGATAATATGTGTTCTTCAGTTTGTCGAGAAAAAGGGATGGTTTATGAGAATTTCGAGATGTGGACGGAAGACATGAAGAGGTGCTGAATGTTGATCTTCCAATTGGTTGTGCGACAAATAACGGCGCAGTTTAATGCATATGGCAGTTACAAGTTCATCATACTAAGTTCACGGAAATGATCGCTGACATAAGCAAAAGGTTCGGCGCCGATTACCTATTTAGACATTTCCCTTCGCGGCTTGAAGCCACGCCCGACTTGGACTCTTTGAACGACCACCACAGGACGTCCGAACTTACTTACGAACTATGATAACCAGTGAGCCCGGGATAGCTACTACAGCAATGGAGCATGTCGCTGGCATACCGGAGTTGCTGGATAATATCTTTGGCTACAACAGTACGGCCGACAATGCTCGCTGCGCCCGTGCAAGCCGCGCGTGGTCGGACATTGCTCTCAACCACGTTTGGCGGAAGAATCCCCCACTAGAAGCGTTGCTCTTACTCTTGGCTCCCCTTGTACCAGCTGTAATACCAGAAACGTGGTTTCGCATAAATCCTACCGTGGTGAGTCGTTGGCCAGCCCGTCCGACAGAGAATTTTGCATATTCTGATTGGTGAAAGGTCTTCGCACGTCCTATCGTACGTCGCGATCGGCGAAGGTTTCGCTCATATGCGAAGCGTGTCATAAGCTTCAAGACGACTCATGACGAAATGCGACGATTAAACAGTAGCGTTTACGAACAAGTATTATCGACCTGTCTGTGCACTGGGTCTATTCTTCCCCGCCTTAAAGTCCTTAATATTGGAGGTCGTTTCCTGGGCGCCGACCAGACCGACTTCATAAGTGGCTTCTTTCATGATTCCATTTCCAACGTCAATATCCGGCTTGCACGCCCGGATGTCGAACGCGACCTTATGGGAGTGTATTGTTCCGAATTTTCGAAAAGAGCGCGACGTATGCTCGACCATATCCTTAGCATTTCACCTGGTATCAAGCGATTGGTGTTATTGCTTCATGTCCCAGATGGTGAAATTGAAGACAGTCTTTGTCTTTTGGTGGATGGATTGAGACATTTGGAGATGCTGCACCTGCACACGGATGGCTTCATGACTCCAGTTTTCCATTCTGCCGCAATGCTTCCCAACCTCCGTGATTTCCTTATGCTACCTGATTCTTCCTCCAGTTCGAAGCGTGTTGAAATGCAGTCGCTGAACCCTGATCGTGCGTTTAGATCACTCAAGAAACTGGTATTGCGCAAAGACCTTAGTGCACTCACTCAGCTATACTCCTCCAAGACCTTTCCATCGGGGCTTCGCACTCTTACAATTGCCATGGACGGTGAGAATCGGTTCCCAGATTTCCGACAATGCCTCAAGGTCCTGGCTATCGCATGTCCAAAGTTGTACAAGCTAGAGTTCATCCTCAGGGGCGGTTCTTCTTGGTCATCTGATCCCGAACCGATGGCTGCTTATGACCTTTTCCCCCTCACCGCTTTCCCGCGTCTCGAATCTTTCGAGCTACACATAGACGAGCCGTTCAGTATATCCGATGAGGGGTTCGTTAATATTATAAAGGAATGTTCGTCTCTACGGAAATTAAGGATAAGATGCGCCTATCCTTCAGATCCATCGACGTCCCTGACCCTAGGATTTCTGGCATTGCTCGCCAGGGAGCCGGTGGGGGCGAAGTTGGAACACCTGGATATTCATCTGGACGCCTCGACAATCGATGATCTGCCTGCGGTCAAGGGTCACTTGGAGAGCTTGTGCACAATATCGTTTGGCATATCCCCAGTCCTTGCGTCCAGCGTGGAAATGCTGTCGTACCTGAGCCAGTTGATTCCCTCAACGTGTCAGTTTTGCGTGTACTCGTTTTATGACGAGATTGACAAAAGGCGGACTTTTCACGATGAAGATGAAGAAGTACAGAGACGGCGGACGATCTGGTATGAAATTGGAAGATCATTGGAAACTTTTGATGATGTGGCCTACCAAGATGATCAGGAATGAGGGGCGCAAGAAGGATTAGGTGCAACGGCCAGAAGCGTCGGACTCGAATGCGCCGACAAACATGTTTGAAATAATGCTGTCATGTTCAGGATCTTTGCAATAGAATCTGATATATTTATGGGAATAATAATATAAAGGCAGCACAGTATGATGATGGTCGGGACTCCACAGGATACCGAATCACCGGCAACTAGAGCTTCAACCTTTAGGTTTGCTTTAGCTTGTCTGTACAAGCCCTCATGACGGTTGCTTCTATGAAGACGGCCATGTACATCTTCTCAGTTTTAAGGAGAGGGTTGGCTATAACTTTGCAAATGGGATAAACATGAGGGGAGTCAGGAAACGATAAGTTCTAATTCGTCATGCCAGTATGTACTAACCTATGTGGTCGACGGAAGAAGCCCAGCAACTTACGATGCATTCTCATTGCTGACATAAGACAAAAGGTAATACAGAACCTTCGGCGCTTGCCGATTACCTATTTAGACACTGCCCTTCGCGGCTTGAAGCCACACCAGACCTTGGACTCTAACAACCACCATAGGACATCCGCACCTGTCTACGAACCATGATATCTAGAAAGTGGAATGCGAAGCCCAGGATAGCTACTACAGCAATGGAGCGGGTCTCTGGTATACCTGAGTTGCTGGATATCATCTTTGGCTACAGCAGTACAGCCGACAACGCTCGCTGCGCCCGTGCAAGTCGCGCGTGGTCGGACATTGCTCTCGACCATGTTTGGTGGGAGAATCCCCCACTAGAAGCATTACTCTCGCTCTTGGCTCCTTTATTCCAAGCTGAAAGGCCAGAAAACCGGTTTGACATAGAACCTACCATGGTGAGTTGTTGGCTTGTCCGTCTAACAGAATTGCATGTTCTGATTGGTGAAAGGTCTTCGCGCGTCCTATCAAATGTCGCGATCGGCGAAGGTTTCGCTCATATGCGAAGCGTGTCATAAGTTTCAAGATGACTCACGACGAAATGCGGCGATTACACAGTCGCGTGTACAGACAAGTAGTATCGACCTGCCCAGACACTGGGTCTATACTTCCTCGCCTTAAAGTCCTCCATGTTGAAGGTCACTTCTTGAGTATCAGCCAGATTGACCTCATAATCCGCTTCTTTCATGAGTCCATTACCGAAGTCAATATCCAGCTTGCGCGACCGGATGTCGGACGTGACCTCATGAAAGTGTATTGTTATGAATTTGCGAAAAGATCGCGATTTATGCTTGACGCTATGCTTAACCGCGCACCCGGTATCAAACGATTCGTGCTATGGCTTGGTATCCCAAATGATGAAATTGAAGATAGGCTTTGTCTTTTGCTGGATGGATTGAGACATTTGGAGATGCTGCACCTGTACACGAATGGCTCCATGACTCCAGTTCTCCATTCTGCCGCAATGCTCCCCAAACTCCGTGATTTTCTTATGCTACCTACCTCTACCACCGATTCGGAGCATGTTGAATTGCAGGCGCTGGACCCTGACCATGCGTTTAGATCACTCAAGAGACTGGTATTGCGCAAAGACCTTAGTGCACTCTCACAGCTGTACTCCTCCAAGGTCTTTCCATCGGAGCTTCGCACTCTAAAAATCGTCATGGTCGGCGAGAATCGGTTCTCAGATTTCCGACAATGTTTCGAGGTCCTGGCTATCTCATTCCCAAAGCTGGTCGAGCTACAATTCCTCCTCCGGGGCCATGCTTCTTGGTCATCTGATCTCGAACAGATGGCTGCTTATGACCTTTCTCCCCTCACCGCTTTCCCACTTCTCGAATGTTTCGGGCTACACATAGACAAGCCATTCAATATATCCGACAAGGGGTTCGTTAACATCATAAAGGAGTGTTCGTCACTGCGCAAATTAAGAATAAGATGCGCCTATCTTTCAGATCCACCGACGTCACTGACCCTGGGATTTCTGGCATTGCTCGCCAGGAAGGCGGTGGGGACGAAGTTGGAACACCTGGATATTCATCTGGACGCCACGACAACCGTTGATTTGCCTGCAGTCGAGGGCCATTTGAAGAACTTGCGCACAATATCGTTTGGCATATCTCCAGTCCGTGCGTCCAGTGAAGAAATGCTGTCGTACTTGAGCCAGTTGATTCCCTCAACGTGTCAGTTTCGCGTGTACTCGTTTTATGACGGGATCGACAAAAGATGGACTTCTCACAATGAAGATGACGAATTACTGAAACGGCGGACGATATGGAATGAAATTGGAAGATCATTCGGAACCTTTGATGATGAAGCCTATGAAGAGGATGAGGGATGAGGGACGCGAGAGGGTTTAGGTGTATCGGTTGGAAGCAGTCGACTCGACTATCCCGACGGACACGTTTGAAGTCATGCTGTCATGTTCAGGATCCTTGTAATAGAATGTACAAGGCAAACTCACGGATTGTAACGGCGGCGATTGTATGCATATTGTACTTCTACCTGTACGGAACTTCGAGTTTCTAAAAGAAGCGATACGGGCTGTCGTGGGAGGGGGATGCTCTTGCTGTTGTAAGTCACTATTAAGGCCGTATGTAAGCCTGTGCCCGGATGATCAAAGGCTTAGAGCGAATCTACTAAGTATGACCCGGCCTTGACGTCCACACCTTAACTTCCCGTCTAAAACCCTCCTGGGCTGATTCTTTGTAATATTGCTTAAGGCTGGGTGGCTAGAAGTAGCTTACGAAAATATGGATTTGGAACATATGTATTGCAAAATCGAGATTCACTTGCCTGAATTATGGTTAAGCAAGGACCTTCACACAATGTTTTTGTGCATTTGTACCGTCCGGGATTCGGGTTGAGACAAATCGTGATTCAATCAACTACATATGTGTCCGTTAAAAGCACCATGCAGCTTTTAACGGAGCATGAAAACTTGAAACGACTACACTTTTATTTAATGCTAATAATAATGAAAAGACTGCACAGTATGATGATAGTCGGGACTCGGGCCCGGGGCTCAAGGCCCGAGTCGACTAGAGCTTCCTCAGCCTTCAAGATTTTTCTTAAGCTCATGACAGGTGCTTCTATGAAGAAGACAACGAGCATCTTCTTAACTTTAAGGGGAGGGTTGGCTATAACTTTGCAAGCGGATTAAACCTGAGGGGACAATAAGTTCTAAAACCAAAGCCTCTGTGCGGTCGACGGAAGAAACCGACTAGAACGCTCGGCAAATTGCAATGAGAAATGTTGCCGAGAGTCCGATTACATAAGCAATGCGTTTTCCCAAAATTTTCGCGATTCCAGGTCTTTAACACAGCTCGCTTGGCAACCTCTCATTTCATGCACGGTCGACAAGTTATGCCTGCGTAGAAAGGAGGCCTACAAAGGAATCTGGTAATTGCCGCTGTGATTACAGCAATGGAACGCGTCATCAGAATCCCGGAAATACTTGATATCATTTTCAGTCACAATAAACTATCGCAAAACGCTCGCTGCGCTCGTGTAAGCCGCTCGTGGTCGGATGTCGCCTTGAACCATGTATGGCGCGAGGATGCTACATTGAAGGCCCTGTTCGAGCTCCCTGCCCCCCTAGTTCCCTCGAACAATACGCCGCAAACAGAGACGCCACTGACTCTGGTGAGTTCCCGCTATTCTGTGCGTTCAGCAATTCATTAAAACTGTTAAAAGATTTTCTCGCGTCCTGTCAAGCCTGGCGATTGGGTTAGGTTCTTTAAGATCGCAAAGCGTGTCAGGGAATTTGGGCTCAACTCGCGAGCAATGGGCACCATGGCAGATAGCGTATTCACAGAAGTATCTCTGACTCGCCCTGCTGTGTCTATTCTTCCCAATCTTGAAGAATTTTCCGTCGCAGGCTGCTTGAGCGTTCGTCATGTCCATTACTCATGCCTGTTCTTGCGCGAGTCAATCACCTCTTTCACTTTCGGGATATGGAACCATCCTCGCATGGTGGAAGAAGTGCAGTCCCTGCTTAACCTGGTTCTTCAACGCTCGCCCAATCTAAAAGAGTTTAACTTGTCATTCGGAAAGCTCAGAGTCAAAAGGATTGAAACCGATCTTTGTCTGTTGTTGAGCGGACTAGGGCATTTGGAGTCGCTATGCTTATGTCCGACCCTTCTGTCGGCGCCTGTTCTAAACTCCGTTGCGTCACTTCCCAACTTGATTAATGTCGATTTCGCTCCTTTTTCATTTTCGTTGGAGGAGGATCGTAGTATTAAATCTACGCTGCCTGACATTGATAATGCATTCGGATCTCTCACAACTCTATCAATGCGGGGAAGTTTTAACTCGGTCACACGACTCTTCTCGCCCCGAGTTTTTCCATTGAAGCTTCATACCTTAACGATCGAAATAATCGAGGAAAATCGATCATCAGAGTTCCGGTCATGTCTCCTGGCCCTTGCTAACGCGTGCCCCCAGCTCAAGAAACTCGAGTTTCCTATGTATGGTGGCGTTGTCGCACCACCTGACTCTGGTCCAATAACAGCTCAAGATCTGTACCCCCCCCCACGTTCTTTCCATTGCTCGAATGGTTTGAGCTTCGGTTTGACAACGCAATCAGTATGTCGGATGAAGAGCTTATCCGTATCATGAAGGGATGTCCATCGTTATGACATTTGGATTTAAATTGTGTCCCCCTTTCGGCCCCAACAGAATCGACATCACTTACCCTGGGCTTTCTCACTCTTCTCGCCAAAGAGTCGGCGACAGTCCAACTGGAACATTTGGCGATCTTCTTAGATGCCTCGTCAACCGTTGGTCTACCAGGAGTCGGGGGTTACTTGGAGAACTTACGTTACATATCGTTCGGCGTGTCCCCGGTTTGTAAACCGAGCGACGAAGTACTGTTGTATTTGAGCCAATTGGTTCCAGCAACGTGCGCGTTCGACGTGGGAGTGGGAATCGACCTGGATGATATGTGGGAGGATGATGATGAGACGACGGGCCGACGGTGGATCTGGGAAGATATCGGGAAGATGCTGCCTCTTCTTACGAGAGCTCGCTTGGATGAGCAAAAGCGGAGAATAAGCGGACTGGGGTGCGGTAGCAAGTAGCGGCCTACTATGGACAAGGGCACACGCCCCGAGCAACAGGTTCGCTTTCAAGACTGAAGCGATGACTAGCTCGAGGCCGATCGAGGGAGCTGGAAATGGATTCACCTTATGGGAACCGCCGTTCTCGGTCTACATATACCTATTAACGATATCATGCGGCCGGCTTTTGCTTACAGATATCTTTGGCCTAATAATATTATTGATTCAATATCGGCAAGCGGCACATCGATTGTGCTAAGTGCCAGTGGAGCGACATTTCAGAGGTGACTACAAGAATAGCTTTGGCTTCCTCCCCTCCTGCCCCATAATTCTTGCCGCACGGACGGTCCGCCTCTCCAAATCAGCCACAGTCCCTTTCCTGGTCCGCCCCGCCAGCACCGCATGCGTTAACGTAAGATATGGATGCCGTGCTCCCCCTGATCGTCATCCACTATAGGTCGTATTGTGTCAGCCACACGAATTCGTCATCCGCGGGCGGCGCGCCCCTGCGATTGCGAGTCCGACACACTCTGACTCCCCTGCTCTCCAGGGGCTCTGAGTCTCTTCCCAGCAGGAACCTCGCGCGATCGCGCTCTGAAGCTCTATTACTACACATGGTGTGGAAGTCGGAAGTCAGAGATAACCAAAGTGGCAGGCACTTTCTTCAGCGCCAGTTGGAACTGGTTTTTTTTTCTCCTTCTTTGACACGGTGTGCGCGACTAGCGTGTAACGAACATCGTCCTCATCCCAATACATTCAGAAAACCTCGTATACAAATCGAAGTCGAGACGTTGCGCTTCATTTGGGAGCACCGACAGGGATCCTAGCAGCAGTATTCAGGAGAAAACGAAGGTCTGGCTTCGCTGACGTGTACGCGATAGCATTGCACCCGTTCGTGCGTGCTGTACGTACGAACCTCGACAAAATTCAAATACAAACCAGATGCGACTTCTTCGGATTCATCTTCATTCTTACTTAACGACTATGTGTTCTGTGATTTCGAACTCTAAGCTTCCCGTTCATTATTATTATGTGGGAGAAAAAGGGGATAAACACATAAGCGTAGTCTACAGGGCTACAGCGTAAAGTCGAGGATGCGCGGGCGGATGGAAGTGCTCCTCGGACCTGCAGAACGGTTCTCCTGTGGGCGTGATGAGTAGAAAGCGATGTCATTATTATCAATTTCATTAATTTTACCGGATCTTGACGTGGTATGCTTTGTGCCTACAGCCGCCGCCATTAATGACGCTAGTACTCGACCCGAGAGCGGATGCGGTCACAAAGGCAAGTATCCCATTCAATCAATACCTACGACTTACGTATAAGTCCTACACGTAAGCTCCAGCAATTCGCCTCATCAGCGGATGTAGGTGTGTCGTGAGTATATGAGTGCGCGCTAGTGACTAGCAGCGCGAGGCCCTTGTAGTCAAAGGTGAAACAGACTGTGAGGAGTTAGGTCGACATGGATTTCTTGGAGTGGCTGTCCAAAGTTGAAAGAGGCCCAGGAACGAGCCTGCGTGAGGGTAGAGCGGCAGTGGCTGGCTAAATGACGAGCGTATAAAGTGTGTGCCCCGGATGTGGCGGCGAACAATACATATAATATCTTTCCGCTGCTGCCAGGATGAAGTAAACAATATGTGATACGTAGTAGACCCCAGCACCGCGAGTTGATATATGCTTCTACTTGGGACAATGGCTGACGTCATGTAAAGCCATTAATATTGGCAGAAGAAACCGTTACATCGGTAGGAGCTCAAGATTCTCAATTAATAACAGGTTTTCTTGCCCATACTCGTGTCCTGAGTAAAAGAGTCTCAGCAGCTTTGACCCCCTTGCCAGACCTCTTCCAAAAATATGAGGGAGTAGAGAAACGCGGAAGTCTCCAAACGAAATGCATGCAGAGAAACCGCGTCGACATTACAGGTGGATGTAAAAAGTTACGGACCGACCGAAAAAGGAAGGAGATTAAAAACCCTCATTCAAGTTATTCTTTATGAGTCAAAACATCGTTGCGGCTCGTCTACATACATATCAGTGTATTTTGGCACTAATTATAAGGTCCTCCTACACTGAGTCGAGGTGTTTGTCCCGCATAAGCAGTAGAAAAGGTGTTTGACGCGCAGTGGGAACCTCCTTCCCTTTTCGGCCGATCCGTAACTTTTTACATCCACCTGTAGGCTCTCCCATAGCCTTTGCGCTATCATGTGGTAGCATTCGGAGTTGAACTCATACATGTATGTATGTACGTACTGTTGGAATTCAGAAATTCGCGATGCTAGCGAATGCACTCGGTAGCCAACAAGTTTATCGTGTAACCAGTAAATAATCGCGCGAGAGAACTCGAGGGCGCATACAGGCAGTTAAAATGTTACGAAAAAGTTTAAACTCCGGCGGCCGAACTCGGCATCGAGCTCGAACTTCAACACGTACATGGTATGCTTTCCTTCATGGAGGTCTCGTATAAGCACTGCCATGGATTTCTGCGATGAACTAAGACCTGAACGCTTCAAGAACTACTTATCTGCCTGCAAACTTAATTTTAATAAATTGCTGGGTATTTGGAAAAAAAGCTGTCACGGTGCACGATATCGATTTGTATATCCGAGCCGGTTCATGAATCCTGTGATAGAGTACTTGTATTTTCGCCAATTGATGCCCGCAACGTGCCACTTTAATCTTCATTCAATTTATGTCGAGGTCGACAAGAATGCAGGTTCTTCGCGATAAGCAAATACATGTACAAGCAAGAGGAATCCGGCTATTGCCGAACTCTTGGTTACATAAAAGGTCTTGTCGTTTTTCATACTTCAACCTCTCATGCTTGTCGACAACTTACGCTGGAGAAGGGAGGCCGACAAAGAAAACCAAGAATCGCCGCCGTCACTACTGCAATGGAACGCGTCATCAAAATCCCTGAAGTACTGGATATCATTTTCAGTCACTCTTGCCTATCGCAAAACGCTCGCTGCGCTCGTGTGAGCCGCTTGTGGTCGGATATTGCCTTGAACCATGCATGGCGTGACTCGTACCCTCCATTGACGGTCTTGTTAGAGCTCCTTGCTCCCCTAGTTCCCTTGGACAATATGCTGCAGAGAGAGACGCTGGTGAGTTCCCACTATTCTGTGCATTCTACAATTCATTGAGACTCTTAAAAGGTTTTCTTGCGCCCCGTTAAGCCTGAGGATTGGATTAGGTTTTCTGGGATCGCAAGACGTGTCAGGGAATTTTCGCTAGGCCCACCCATAATGGACCTCATGGCGGATAGTGTATTCACAGAAGTATCCATGGCCAGCCCTACTGTGTCGCTTCTTCCCCATCTTGAAAAACTTGACGTCTTCGGCCCGTTGACCAGCTCTCTGATCAATTACTTAACCCTATTCCTATGCGAATCAACCACCTCACTTTCTTTGATGATGTGGGATCGTCCTGAGGTGGTGGAAGAAGTGCAATTCCTACTTAACCTAGTCCTTCAACGCTCACCCGGTCTAACGGCATTTCGCTCGTCATTCGTAAAGGAGGAAGTCAAAGATATTGAAAAAGATCTTTGTTTATTGTTGAGCGGACTAAGGCAGTTGAAGTCGCTATGTTTCCCGCCGTCTTTTCTGTCGGCGTCCGTCCTAAACTCTATCGCACCGCTTCCCAACCTAGCTTATATCAGGTTCTGGCCTACCATCTCTTCTATGGCGGGGGAGTGTCGTTATAATTTTCCGCTGCCTGACACTAACAGCACATTCAGATCTCTCAAGGGTTTAAACTTGTGGGGAGATTTTAACGCAATCACACGATTTTTCTCGCCCCGGGCCTTTCCATTGAAGCTCCAAATCCTAGAAGTCGACCTAACCGACCAAAGCTTGGCGTCAGATCTTCGGCCGTGTCTCGAGGCCTTAGCTAATGCATGCCCCCAGCTCAAAAGACTCGAGTTTCTTTTTATTGCTGTCGTTCATAACACCCCCATCTCTAGTCAGATAACGGCTCGGGATCTCTCCCCACTCACGTCCTTTCCATTACTCGAAAAATTTGAGCTCCAGTACGATAGAGCAGTCAGCATGTCGGACGAAGAACTCCCATGCATTGTAAAGGGATGTCCATCATTACGACGTTTGGATTTAAACTGCGCGCCTCTTTCGGCGGCAACGGAACGGACATCACTTACCCTAGGATTTCTCGCCCTCCTCGCTAAAGAGCCGGCAGCGGTCACATTGGAACATTTGACGGTCTACATAGATGCTTCGATAACCGCTGGTCTGCCTGAGGTCGAAGGTTACTTGGAGAACTTGCGCTACATATCATTCGGCGCATCCCCGGTTTGTAAATCGAGGAGCACAATACTGTTATACCTGAGTCAGTTGATTCCAGCAACGTGCAAATTTGACGTGGGGGCGGGAGACGATCAGGACTCACTGTGGGGAGACAGGAATGAGAGGTCACGTCGACGGCGCACTTGGGAAGGTATCGGAAGGAAGCTCCCTATTCTTACGAAAGCTCGTTTGGACGAGCGAAAGCGGAAGGATAAGTGGACTGAGATGCGGTAGTAAGGTGGCGGCCTCCCATGAGCGAGAGTACATGCCTCAGGCAACAATTCGCTTTCGAGAGTGAAGCGATGGACAGCTCGAAGTGGGGACAAGGGGCGGGAATGGATACACCTCATGGGACCGGTTATGCTAAATGGAACCGCCGTTCTCAGTCTACTGATTTAGCGAAACATTATACCTATTAATGATATCATGCAGTGGGATTTTGCTTACAGACACCTTGGCCTTATAATATTTCGGGTTCGGAAGTTCTATAAAAGTCAAGTAAATTCATTCAATACCGCATTATGTAAGTACATGTACACTGTAAGTATGTAAGTTTAAGGTAGTGATAGCAGAGCAGTCAAGAGCTTTGGTTCTCTTTCGCCTAGAGCTTCCTTCGTGTCTATTAGTCCAGAGTCCGGAAAAATCAACTCTTCAGTGAAAACGGCGGCTGCACATGCGACGTAGGTGCTCCACCTGACACTCCCATCTTTTGACTTGAAAACGACGAAGTAGGTCGTTGTGTTTGGAGTAACTTATAAATCCCGGCATGCGATGCTAATTCTTGCAGGCTCAGCCGTATTGATGAACATGCCACAACCACCATCTATTGTAATCGTGCGTAATTATATTAATTTACTAATGTTTTGCAGTAAATGTTATTAGTACGCTACGTGGGAACACTACTTAAAATCGCTTACACACTTACAAATCCAGTTGTCCATCCTAACAAGCTGATTCTTAGTCTCGAGCGTATCGCACTACTGCAAGCTTAACGTTCGCTCCCCTTCGATAGCCATTTCCCGCTGACCGCGTTTTGATTTTCACACGCATCATAGTACGGGCCGCGCCCGCAGTCAGACCCATACAGAACCTCACCGCCAGGCAGGCTTAGCGAGGGTTAAAGACGAAGGGTAAAAGGGCAGAAATTACGTGTGTTCTTCGAAGCTGTCAGGATTCGATTTTCCAATTGGTGTGTGATGAATAACGGTGCATTCTCATTGCTGACATAAGACAAAAGGTAATACGGGTTTCGGCGCTTGCCGATTACCTATTTAGACACTGCCCTTCGCGGCTTGAAGCCACACCCGACTTCAAGTTGGACTGTAACAACCACCACAGGACATCCGAACATATTTACGAACTATGATAACCAGTGACCACGGGATAGCTACTACAGCAATGGAGCGGGTCGTTGGAATACCTGAGTTGCTAGATAGCATTTTTGGTTACAACAGTACGGCCGACAACGCCCGCTGCGCCCGTGCAAGCCGCGCGTGGTCGGACATTGCTCTCAACCACGTTTGGCGAGAGAATCCCCCACTAGAAGCATTACCCTCACTCCTAGCTCCCCTAGTTTCAGCTCCCAAACTCTGGTTTCGCATGAAACCTACCATGGTGAGTTGTTGGCTAGTCCGTCTGACTGAATCATTGCGTATTCTGATTGGTGAAAGGTCTTCGCACGTCCCATCGTATGTCGCGATCAGCAAAGGTTTCGCTCATATGCGAAGCGTGTCCAAAGTTTCAAGATGACTCATGACGAAATGCGGCGGTTGCACGGTCGCGTGTACAGACAAGTAGTACTATCGATCTGCCCGGGCACTGCGTCTATTCTTCCCCGCCTTAAAGTCCTTAATGTTGAAGGCCATTTCTTGCACGCCGAACAGGGTGGATTCATAACCCGCTTCTTTCATGATTCGCTTTCCAAAGTCACTATCGAGCTCGCCCGACCGGACGGCGAACGTGAACTCTTGCAAGCATATCGTAACTTTTTTGCGAAAAGAGCGCGGTTTATGCTCTACGATATTCTTATCCGCTCGCCCAATATCAAACAACTCGTGTTATGGCTTGATGTTCCAGATGATAAAATTGAAGATAGGCTTTGTCTTTTGCTGGATGGATTGAGACATTTGGAGATGCTGCACCTACACACGGATGGTTTCACGACTCCAGTTCTCCATTCTGCTACAATGCTTCCCAACCTCCGTGATTTCCTTATGCCACCTACCTCTTCCTCCTGTACGGAGCGTGTTGTAATGCAGTCGCTGGACCCTGACCTTGCGTTTAGATCACTCAAGAGACTGGTATTGCGGAAAGACTTTAGTGCACTCACAGATCTGTTCTCCTCCAAAATCTTTCCATCGGGGCTTCACACTCTTAAAATTGTTATGGTCGGCGAGAATCGGTTCTCAGACTTCCGAAAATGTCTCGAGGACCTGGCTATCTCATGTCCAAAGCTGGTCGAGCTAGAGTTCCTCCTCAGGGGCCGTTCTTCTTGGTCACCTGATCCCGAACCGATGGCTGATGACCTTTCTCCCCTCACCGCTTTCCCGCGTCTCGAATCTTTCGAGCTACACATAGACGAGCCGTTCAGTATATCTGACGAAGCGTTCGTTAATATCATAAAGGAGTGTTCGTCTCTACGGAAATTAAGGATAAGATGCGCCTATCTTTCAGATCCATCGACGTCCCTGACCCTAGGATTTCTGGCATTGCTCGCCAGGGAGCCGGTGGGGACGAAGTTGGAACACCTGGATATTCATCTGGACGCCTCGACAATCGATGATCTGCCTGCGGTCAAGGGTCACTTGGAGAGCTTGTGCACAATATCGTTTGGCATATCCCCGGTCCGTGCGTCCAGTGAAGAAATGCTGTCGTTTTTGAGCCGGTTGATTCCTGCAACATGTCAGTTTCATGTGTACTCATACTATGACAAGGAAGACAAAATACGGGCATATCGCGATGAAAATGATGACGTATTAAGGCGGCGGAGGATCTGGGATGAAATTGGAAGATCGTTCGAGACCTTTGATGAGGAAGCCTATGAAGAAGATTAGGAATAAGGGACGCGAGTGGGTTTTGGTGCAGCTGTTGGAAGCAGCGGACTTGGATGAGCCGAAGAACACGTTTGAAGTAATGCTGTCATGGTTAGAAATTTTGCAATAGATTGCACAAGACAAAATCGCGGATTATAGCGGCGACGATTGCCATACGGTGCATACTGTATTTCTACACGTTAGACTCATCCTGTATGGAACTTACGGAGAGAAGCGAGGGCGGTCTATCGAAGTAGGGCATTAGTGCTAATGGCTGTAATAAGTCACTATTAATTCCGTGTGCAAGCCTTTATCTGGATGGTCAAAGACTCCGAACGAATATACTGTGCTACCGTGACGGCTTTCAAGACGTCTACAACTTGCTTAACTTTTCACTCTCGAGCTGATTGAACCGACCTTGTAATGTTGCCTAAAGCTGAGCGGCTAGAAGTATCATTAAAAATGCGGATCTGGAACATATGGCAGATATTGAGGTTCATTTGTCTGGATTATGGTTGAGCAAGGACCTCCACACAGCGTTCTTGTGCATTTGTATTGTAAGGAGGTGGGAAAATGATTACGTAATGCATAAATAGTAATAGCCTATAGCTAGTACTCCGCTTCACGCTCCTCAGCTTTAGACCACTTCACCGGTGTGATCTAAGGCTTAACCCTACGTCTGGGATTAACAGTCGAAATAACTGACGAAAATCGGGAGTCAAATTTCCGTCGTGTCTCGTGGCTTTGGCCAACGCATGTCCCGAGCTAAAAAAAACTCAAGTTTCCCATGTCGTTCCTGAAACCCCCGACTCTGGACCAGTAACGGCTCAAGATCTGTCTCCCCTGGCGTCTTTTCCATTGCTCGAAACGTTCGAGCTTCGGTACGACAAGGCAGTCAGCATGTTGGATGAAGAGCTTATCCGTATCGTGAAGGGATGTCCATCCTTACGACAATTGGATTTAAATTGCATCCCTATTTCGGCCCCAACGGAATTCACATCACTTACTCTGGGATTTCTCGCTCTTCTCGCCAAAGAGACCGCGACGGTCAAGTTGGAACGCTTGGCAATTTTCGTAGATGCCTTGTCAATTGTTGGTCTACCTGAAGTCGGGGGTTACTTGGAGAACTTGCGAAGTATATCATTCGGCGTGTCCCCGATTTGTAAACCGAATGACGAAGTACCGTTATGTATATTTGAGCCAGTTGCTTCCATCAACGTGCGCATTCGACGTGACGGTGGCACTCCGTCTGGACGAAATAATGGATGACGATGGTGAGACGTCGCGTCGACGGTGGATTTGGGAAGATATCGGGAGGAAGCTGCCTCTTCTTACGAAAGTCCGTCTGAAAGAGCGAGAGCGCAAGGACAAGCGGACTGAGGTGCGGTAGCAAGGTGACCGCCTCCCATAGACAAGGGTACACGCCTCAAGCAGCAGTTCGCTTTCAAGAGTGAAGCGAAAGTCAGCTCGAAATGAATACAAGGAGCGGGAATGGATACACCTCATGGGGCCGGTCACGCTAAACGGAACCGCCGTAACGCCGTTCTCAGTCTACTGACCTAGCGAAATATATACCTATTAACGATATCATGCGGCCGGCTTTTGCTTACAGATATCTTGGCTTAATAATATTATTAATTCAATATCGCGTTAAGTACTGTACCTTAAACGGAGAACGCAGTAACGATCGCACATTTTCACTGAAAACAATAATTATTAATGATAGTGGAGTCTACAAGTCAAAAGCTTTGGTCCTCTTCCGACTAGGGCTTCCTTCGAATCTATTCGGGTCTCGGTTAACCTTCGGCAATATTCCCGGCTGGCGGATTCCTAATTAGGGCACCTCTTTTCGTTCTCTTTTTTTAAGAGGCAGCTACTCACCACGCCGACAGAAGTCACTACATAATGTACGCTTGCCAGGAGGCGATGGAACGGATCATCGGCATCCCCGAAATATTGGACGTTATTTTATTTTTTATTTTTTATTTATTTTTATTTTTAAAATCAGCATTTTTATCCCGCTACAGCTAGAGAGCAAGACGCGGCGCCGCAACAATAGGGGGTACTACCATCCTAGGCTAAATAGCGTGTCCAATAGAATATATAAACTCATAGATGTTTGGTAGTGGGCAGTGTCTGGTTTTATGATGTGTTGGTGTCAAAGGAGGGATAATCGAACCAACTGGGAAGTGTGGATGAACGAATTAAAAGAAGCAAAATTGGAACAACTGCTTGCAAAGGCTAAAATGGATATATGCAGAGCCACTGTCCAACTAGGTTGGTACTCGGATGGTCGTCCTACCTGGGTCAATTGTGTTTTGCTTGTGTGTGATAGAGATTTTCCCCTCTCTAGTGTTTATACTCTATGTGAGTGAATCGTTGTCGTTTCTAAGACAAATTAGTCGTCCATGCTGAGACCTGGCTGCTAAAACTGTATGCCGATGGGTTTGCCCATGCACCTTGGTTAATCGCAGTATCGCAGGTGGGAGTCGACAAAGAGCCTCGTGGGTAGTGCCTCGTTTGGATGAGGGCACATTGTTGTCTGCATCAGTGTTCTGGGGTTTCGCCAGCCCAGTCTTCTCCTCCTTTTTAAGTTAAGTCCGAAGTCCGATGTGAAATTAGAAGGCCTCATGTATGCAGTGTGCAAACTGAAAGGTGCGTCGACTGAAGAGTGTTGTGGAAGTCCTCAAACATTCCCCAGAGTCCGCCAGGCCGGAGTTGAAGTGGAGTTTTATGAGGAGGGGTAACGAGCGTGTTATACCCTTTGAGAGCGACAAAGAGCAAGTTGGAATGAGAATAGAGACTTTTGTGTCAGAGGCCTTGATGTTGCAGGTAGCCCAACCAGTATCTGGTGAAGTCACTGTGTCTACTAGCCACCCTGCACGAAGGAGAGGATGCAAAGATCCTCTGTATGTGGTGCAGTGAGGGAGTGTCAAAGACATCCCTCTGTATGTGGTGGGCCAGCGACAAACAGGACCGTGGGAAACCACCTAGATGGTGGTGGTACGAGTACAAGAAGGATGGCGATTGGACGTTATTTTCAGCTACAATAGCCTATCGGACAACGCCCGCTGCGCTCGTGCGAGCCGCGCATGGAAGAAATCCTTCGTCGCACACCTAACGTTACACGGTTGGATTTGTCACTTAAAGCAGACCACGAAAGCAGCGAAGAAGATATTTGTTTTCTATTGGATGGGCTAAAGCATCTGGAGTCCCTAAAATTGCATTCGCATAATCTCACAACGACTGTCCTGCACTCTGTCGCACGGCTTTCCAATCTTAAACATATCGACGCGCTATTTGGTGACTACCATTTTAGAATGGGGGTTGATTTGCAGCTACCTGACGATGATAACGCGTTCATGTCCCTCCAGAGCATAGGATTACGGACAGACCCAGATACGATCACTCATCTGTTCTCGTCTAGGATCTTTTCATCGAGGATTCGCACTCTCACTGTTGATATAGTCAGCGAAAATTTGGCCTTGGATTTTAGACAGTGCCTCGAGGTCTTGTCGAGTTCATGCCCAGGGCTAAAGAAGCTCAAACTTTGCACCTCTCGTACTTTTTCTACGTCATATGATTCCAAGACAGTAATCGCACGAAATCTTACCCTACTCACGTCTTTCCCCCTGCTCGAAGAGTTTGAGTTGCAATTGGAAGCGGCATTCAGTGTGTCAGACTACGAACTCGTCGACATAATAAAGGGGTGTCCATCGTTGCGACGTTTGAAGCTGAATAATGCCGTCTTCCCTGATCCACCAACGTCACTCACCCTGAATTTTCTTGCATTGCTCGCCTCGGAGCCGATGGGAGCGAAGCTGGAACATCTGGAGATATACTTTGATGCTTCAACGGCCTTTGATCTGCCTGTGGTCGAAGGTCGTTTGGAGAGTTTGCATACGATATCGTTCGGCGCGTCTCCGGTTTCTGCATCCAATGATGGGATCCCGCTGTACTTGAGCCGGTTGATTTCTGCGACGTGCCAATTTGACGTGTACCCAAGGCACGATATACCTGACTACCTATGGTCTAATGAAGACAGTGATTTTCTGGAACGACGGGCAATTTGGCGCGAAATTAGGAAGGCATTCGCATTCCTCACTGAAATTCATTAGAAAACTGGAACGGAAGCATGGAAGGGGGGGTCGAGATGCTATTGCAAGCAGTGATTCTAGATAGGCAATCGCGCTGAACGACTCGAAGGAGAATCGGTACTTGGATTTTTACTATCAATGCGCCGCTTGAAGAAACGGATCCGTGAATTGAGAATAGTTGTGTGGTACGCATTTTACATCGTGTAATCGGTTACCGTGTACTGGGGCGGCACGGCCGACATTGGCTCTAATTAAAAAGCTCAAAACCGCACATTCAAACGAATCACTATTAATGTGCTGCCGTCCTTTCTTACGAAGGTGATGACTCAATTTATTTGACTATTGAGTTACTACATCTACAAACGCTCCGCTCGCACCGTACCCAGTGACTTGAGAGAAACGTAGTGAACACACAAAGATGGCATCTATTCTTGTGAAATTACGAGCTCGTGCCTGAACACAATTGGGACTCGTCCAACCTCTGTCGGGTCTCTTCCAACGCCGCTCTGGGAAGTCGTTTCTTCCCAGAATTTTTTTTGTCCAGTACGCTTGTTGGACCGGTTGATAAAGTTCGCGCCCTTGGAAGGATAATCAACTTCCTTTGACCCGGTACCGAACCCAGGAGTTTACACTACGTCGATAGCGGAATGTAGATGATGGTGTTTCATTATTGAAGTGCACTAGTGGGTTCTTATTTTATCATTGCCTCATCTGAAGAAATAACGGATGATTTCGTAAGTGCCACAACATCGAGTTAGAACCTGGATTAGCTCAGTCCATCCGTGATATTACATGTAGCATCGTTTCGGACCGATATCGGTTTCCGAGAACCGGAGCGTTGATCCGTTTACGGGGTGAGTAGTACAATCCGGGAGTCCGGACGGGTCGGAGGGTCGGTTATCGGGAGTCGATAACGTTGTGAAACTCTCCACTCGTACCCTTTCAGGACTAGGACATACAATTCGGGCACTTTACTCACTGTCTTTCCGGATTTCTATATGTTTTCTTGAGGCCGGGATCTTCAAGCCGTAACAAAATGTGTCTGGGCCTACCGCCGTCCTGCATTGATGCCCGAACTTCACGGAGGGATGCCGACGCTCGCTCGCTGCGCTGTGCCTTCCCCACCAAAAGATCGAGCAAGCCGTAGGGGCTTGGAATGTGCTGTATTTGTGCACAATACCCACAAATTGACATTCCACACAGCTTCCCTGGATTTCTGAGTATTTAAGCCCGTAGTCGAAAGTTGTAAAGCCTCATCTCCAAGTCAGACCCCCGCACTTCCCCCTCCCACTCAACTACAAGATGACCATTCCTCTCGAATTCAAAATTCCGGACCTGCTTTCCATATGCCAATTCCCAAGTTCAATAAACCCGCAGTACAAGAGAGCGGCCAAAGAGTCTGTCGACTGGATCAGCAGCTTTGCACCCCTCGGGGTCGACACCCATGCGTTCTTCACGGAAATGGATTCGGTACTGCTTGCAGCCTACGTCTATCCATATGCTCCGTACGAGAAGTTCAGGATATGCTGCGACCTGATCAACGTCCTCTTCGGCATGGATGAAATTAGCGACGTACAAGATGGAGCAGGTGCCCGTTCAACGATGGAACTCCACGTCGCCAGCCTCCTCGGTGAACCGTATGATAACTCATCCGTATCCCGGATGACCACAGTGTGAGTATCTCTTTTATACCCTCTGTCTCTGTCCAGGCATAAACGTATCGCCCCGCTAGGTTTCGGGCGCACGTCCTCGAGCAACTTGGGCCGAAGAATCTCCGACGCTTTCTGAACAGCTACAAAAGCTACGCGAATGCCGTCGGCAAAGAAGCCGAGTACCGCGAAAAGGGGATAGTACTCTCCTTAGAGGAGTACCGGATTTTTCGGCGGGAAAATAGCGCCGTCCAGCCTTGCTTCGACGTCATAGAAAGCTGCTTCGGGATCGACTTGCCTGACGAGGTCTATGAGGACCCCACCTTCAAGCGCATATATAACGCGGCTCTTGACATGGTTCTGTGGTCTAATGTAAGCGGCATCTCTTTTATGATATCTATCTCCGTTAGACGAATCTGTATGCACATCATACTCACGTCTGCGCAACCAGGATATCTATTCATACAACATGGAGCAATCAAGGAAGGGCCATTCGTGCGCGAACGTCGTCACCGTCATAATGAAAGAGAAGGGCTTCACTCTCCAGCAGGCAGTCGACTACGCCGGCGCAGAGTTCCAGGCTCTCCTTGGGCAGTTTGCCACGGACAAGGAAGCCCTCCCGTCATTCGGCGCAGCTGTCGATGCCGATTTGAGGAACTACATCTTCGGCCTGGAGAACTGGATTGTCGGGAACTTGATGTTTAGCTTCGACACGCCTAGGTACCTTGGGGAGGAGCGTAAAGAGGTCGAGAAGACGCTTATTGTAAAATTACGCACTCTTAGTGATGTAGCGCAGTAAGAAGAGCGTGTATGTATACCATTCTCATTTGTATGGAAATTAGAATGTACCACCCTGTAAAAGGATAAGCCGCTGTCTACTACACTCACCGTAGCATATTTATTAAATATAAATAAACGAATATAACAAGATAACGTGACGATCACGCAATATCACGCCATAGCGGAGCAGAGCTAA
>JAKOPK010000408.1:0-23927 GCA_024195185.1 Coniferiporia weirii
GGATGGTAGTACCCCCTATTGTCGCGGCGCCGCGTCTTGCTTTCTAGCTGTAGCGGGATATAAATGCTGATTATAAATAAATAAATAAATAAAAAAGCAGAAAGCTGACAAACGGCGGGCGACGCGTCGCGACTCGCGATTCCCCGACTCCGAACTCGGAGCTGGCGGTGATTCCCGCACGTGTTGTCGCGTTTGCTATAAAAGCCTCACAAGTTTTAAGTTTAACATTAAGTATGAGCTCAGGTTGCCCCTAGTAGCCATTGTAACCCGCGGCCTACGACTGAAACCCATTTGCAGTGACACAGCACGTTGGTGCACAGCGGACTAGATTCCGGTCTTGGTCCCAGGAGCAAGTACTTTTAGGACTTCCGCTTTTGCTTGAAATCGGATCGGACTGGCCATCGTGATGCTTCAAAATTTCTTTCTCTCGGGAATCGGCGATGAGTGCACTGAGGCTGAGCGCCCGCATATAAGACGGGAGAAAAGCTAACTCGAATAGAACGGCCTTTGCCGTTGTGTACCGAGTATCCATTGTAACTTACTTATACGTGTACATAGTACTATGTTCGAAAAGGTCGCGCAGCCACGGTGTACCCGCGGCACGATTGAGTTACAACTCTAAAAAGGATCTATCTCATTCTCGCAGTTTCGCATCCTAATACTTACGAAGGTTCAGTTTTGGCTTTGACGTGAGCGGCTGGATGTTTCTTTTCCCTACCGCTGGCGACTGCTAGATGTTCCAGAACTTGAGCCGATTTTAACCCTCCCTGAACCCGACACTTCTCTCCGATTTACCTCGCTCGGAGAACCGCCCGCGCGCCTTCGCCTTCCTCTTCCATTCTACGCCTGTCTGGATGGGTATTCGGACGTCCTTCCGGAGACCCCTTCAGTCAGCTAGTCGGTCAAAATACTCCGAAGTGTTTTAAAAAAAATTGCAGACAGCCCAAGAATCAAGAAATTGGACACAAGAGGAGGAAAAAATACACAGTTTAAGTTACAGTTTGCACTGCCGTGGTAGGATGGGATAGGAGACGGGCTCAGTGTGTGACGTGCTGGACATATACTGAAATCTATTGGGCGAGGGAAGGCAATGGCACAGCGGGGCGTACGGGACGAGAGCGCATCGAGTAGGCGAAAGCAAGATGAAAGGTATGGTATTTTTAATCGTACCTGGAAAATACGAAGTTTAAAATGAGTGACGCGTGATTGCAAGAATAAGAGCAACTTACACGCTAAAGCCGAGAATAATCACAGGATTAGGCGCAGTTAGCAAAAAAGCGAAGACGAGAATGAAGCGGGACGGAAGGCTGACTCACGCGAGTGCTGCCATCATAGCGACTCCGGCAAGCAGGCTCCCGACGGCGAGAGCCTGGCGCGCAACGGGTGCGCGCTTGAGTTGTGGGTCTGCGACGAAGTCTGCTGCGAGCAGCTCGACGCACGCAGCGTATACGAGCGTGCCTGCGGACAGTGCGGACATTAGGCCTTGTGTGAGCTGTAAGGTGGCTGGTGGCAGCGATAGCAAGGTTAGATGAAGGTAGACG
Organism: Coniferiporia weirii; assembly: GCA_024195185.1. Classification (NCBI taxonomy): domain Eukaryota; kingdom Fungi; phylum Basidiomycota; class Agaricomycetes; order Hymenochaetales; family Hymenochaetaceae; genus Coniferiporia; species Coniferiporia weirii. The sequence continues at coordinate 1,542 of JAKOPK010000408.1, forward strand.
TTTCGCGAAGGAGGGAACACATGAGTAAATGAGCGCAAAGCGGAAGGGAAGGGGAAGGAAAGAACTCACTAGCCGACCCGGTGTGCGTGAGCGTCAGACGCCCGATGAGGCCCCCTGCAGGGACGGCTGCGGCGAAGAGTGCTGCAAGTGCATGGGCACGCGCGGGAGCGTCGGCCGAGACGGCGAGTGCGGCAAGCCGTACGCCTAACGAGAGGCCTTCAAAGAGTTGGTGGAAAAGAATGGCGATAAAAAGGGAAGCTATAGGGTTGGTATGATAAGCGCCTGAAAGAGTTCTGCAATGAAGGAGTCGCAAAGCAAAGATGGGACAGAGAAGAATAGCAGAATAGAGAGAAAGGAAGAGAAGACTTACTAAACTCAGGCCCAGACTTGATGGAAAGGGTGAGACCGATAACCAACGAGTGAACCATGATACCCGTTTGAAGAACCTGCAAGGAAAGGAAAGGATTTAGTCATTTTCAATTCCTTCGCTCTTCTGAAGCATTGAATACGGAAGACAGGAGAAATGAATGGTAATTTTGCATAAACGAGGACGAGAAGGAATGGAGAAAGATGCGAGGGAAGTAGAGGGGACGATGAATAACAGACCAGAGTATTGATTATCTGTCTCCGCTTTCCGACGTCGTGCTTCCGATCCTCGAAATTCTCATTGCATGTGTCTCCTTCCTCTTCTGTACCATCCTGTTCGCAGCCATCGTGCTCGCTATGCTCATCCACATGGCATTCCCAAACTTCACCGCTCTCATGATCGTGGACGAGCTCTTGGTTGCCACGATGAGGATGCGAGATATGAGCATGTTGTTGCTGGTGGTGGTCGTGACCCCGAACTGGTGCGTCGAGCCGCACGGTCACGGGCAAATGATCATCCGCTTCTGCTACAGTCGAAAGTAGCGCCTCATTTAAGAGTGCTGGTGTACGCCGCGCCCGTGCACTGGGTGCGCTATGGGCCGCGTGCGCGCCAGGCTGCTCGTATCGGTGGTGACCTGCAAAGAAGGGCACTGCGCCCTTCGCTACATTAGCATCTGTGGTGCCATATGTAGCGCTCGCCGGGTGGCTGTGGCTTTCACGATGAGTGTGTTTATGCTGATGCAAATGCGGGTGGGGAGCGCCAGGAGCGGATACGGAGTGAAGGAGACTCGTGCGCTCGCCGGGTGTTCGGATCAGCGTGTCTTCTTCGGGACCAGTCCCGTTAGCACCAAAATCGGTATCTTCAACCTCGCTCGTGGATGAGGAGGGCGTGTGCGCACAGCGAGTGTGGTTGTGGTGCTTTTTGTGATTGTGGACATGGGGCTTCCTGGGCTCGTCATGTTGTTCTGAGTGTGAGGAAGACGGGCTGTCGCATTGAGGGAGGTGGTGGTGATGGCCATGGCTTTCAAGGTCATCCGTTCCCTCGAGGCGCTCAACGTAGGTCATCGACACATCTGAGTGCGGTAATTCATGACATGCTGTAGATGCTAAGACTGGTAGGACTTACACTCAACGAGGAATATGGCGAGTAACGAGGCGAGACTGTGGCGACTGTCAAAAGCGTAGACGACGCAACCAGAATAGATACGCACACAAGAAGACCGACCCAGTGGCGGACGTCATAGTCGGCGGGGAGAGAGAGGAGCGTCTCGAATGCGTCCTGGAGCAGATGCACAAAGGCCGTCGCAAGGATGACACCTGCGAAGAACGAGAGGTTAGAGTTCGATGGGCCGGTTCACGCGGCGTGGGAGGCACGCACCCGTTCCGAAGTGCTTGAGGATGAAAAACACAATGTGGTGTATGCGCAGAAATGAAATGCGGCGCGAGAGCGTCGGGAACGTTGATGCTGCACGATGTGAGTCGCCTGAAATTAGACGCCGTAGGGAGTAGCGGCTCACCAAAGAGAGAAAGGATGAACACGGCGAGCATTGCGCCGACCTTGAGGGCGGTGTCGCCATCGTGGGCGTCGAGGGCGGTAGAGGACATGGGGGGAGGAAGGACGAGGAGGGCGCGACCGCGAGGGTGCGGCGGCGGCACTGCAAACTCGGACGCGGAGGTCGGCGCTCTCCAATCATTCTTTGCGAAACAGTCATCGCTTATCCCAGAGGCACGTGACTAGGATTTGCGGCGAGTGACGTCACGGAGAGTTACGCCGACAGGAATAGGACCGGGCGGAGCGAGTTTACCGTTCAGCGTCATGGTGGTGTCCATCGCTCCTGCCCAAGGTATATAACGTGCCCGCCTCGCGTCCCTGAGTCCTCACTTTCCTTCACATACACACACCATGGCAAGTACATGCTGTCTTCGAATGCCCTTCACGAGCTGACCCCCACCCAGGGATCCATAATTTCCGCAATTGGCGGCGCCATAGTCTCCGTCATTTCCGCTATCGCAGGCGTTCTAGAGACCATTATCTCGGCCATCGTAACAGTTCGTACCGTCTACTATTTTCTTTTCACTCGCTGATGGCCTCCTCAGGTTATCGTCGCCATATTCAACGTCATCGTGGACATACTATGCTGCCGATGGTGTTGCGGCGGCGGACGACGCAGAGGGCGCGGAGGAGTGGGGGCAGGGGGAGGCACTTATTAACCCCTTGCTAACTCATAGATGAAAGTTCTACGACCCCTTCACGCCTGATATACCAGCCTTGCTAGTTGCATACACGAGACCTATAATGAGTGCATTGGCACAATACTTGTACTGTTTTAAAATATATTGAGTAATGTAACGGAAAGACTCCCATAGTGAAAGTCCCAAAATAGCACCGTTCACGGGTGCAAGGCGAGGTAAAAGAAAATGAGCCACAAGAACAGACTCATTATGTCACTCTTGTCCCATGGCCACCGATGATCCAAAAAATTTCAAACAACCTTTATAATTGGATGACAGGCGAATCGAACACCTGACCTCACGCATGCGAAGCGTGCGCTCTACCAACTGAGCTAGACACCCATACAGTAATGGTTCTGCCCAGTATAGTCCCACGTAGAAAGGGTCCTTAAGCGATGATCCACGTTCCTTCGTAATAATGAGATGCGTACCAGCGTCCCCGGGGACGGACCGTATCAGCCCTCTCAGTCAAGGGATGCCATAATGTGCGTGATCGACACAAGTGGATCGGCGAGTGGGGCGGAGCCTAAATGGATTGCGGAGTGATCCGAGGAACAGAGCATTGGGGCAGATCAATATCAATATCAATATGGTATTCGTCGGACGCAGCAGACCGCCGTGTCGTCGTCATTCTCTCAGGCGAGGGAGCTGCTCCTTCAGACGCCCCCTACGTCATTCTCCGTGGCTGCCCGTATATATATGCCTACTTCTCTTTTTTTCAAAGAAACAAATATTACATCCATCTGAATTCAAATCACAATCATCACCAACCCGAATACTATTCATCACATTAACTAAAGTTTAAAATATGGTGCGTGTCCCCCGGTCTGGCGGCTTGCACATTAATTTATTTGCTGACGTTCTCCGTTCATCAGGGTTCCATCTTCTCAGCCATCGGAGGCGGAATCATCGCAGTCATCAGTGCCATTGCAGGCGTCCTCGAGACAATTGTCTCCGCTATCGTCGGCGTACGTGTCCTCTCTCCTGTTTGAACTTTCCCTTTCCCTAATTGCTTCCCTACAGGTCATCGTTGCCATCTTCTACGTCATCGAGGACATCCTCTGCTGCCGCTGCTGCTCCGGGAGACGCAGATCGGGACGTGCCGGTAGAAGTACAGGCGGAGGCATGGGCGGAGGCGGCCGAGGCTGGGGACGCAGACGTGCCGGTGGTGGCATGGGTACTGGCACCTATTAGTCCCTGGATCTCCCCTTACTACATATTCCTTTCCCCGTGAATACCCCCAAGCTCTGTATCCATATCCCACTACTGTGACGTACGACATGCAGCCGTAATGCTTTTTTTGTTTTGGTACAACCATGAACCCAGGACAGATGAGTGTAAGAATAAGACAAGGTATAGGGCGGAGAGACAAATCAGAGTAGCACAACACATTCGACAACGTACAAACTACATGCAAGAGAGAAAACACAAAGACAGTCCGCGCAGCAAAGGAAGAAATAAAACCTATAAGCTGCAAAACAACCCTTGATTGTGGTATAAGAGTGGCGAGAGAAAATGAAAGAGAAATAGGTCAGCATAATGATCGCACGGACGAAAACGTACAAAGTCCAAGATTTTAAGGGGGGGTTTCTGGTCTGGGTGTTTTCTTTTCGTTTTTTTAAATCTCTTCTTAGACATATTGTTCGGCTATCGGATGTTAGTATCGCTTTAGGGGGCATCGATGTTTTCTGCTGCATGAAAAACGCACCAGAGGAGGACATGGAATATGCGCCAGCACGCATTTCATCCAGTTGATCTCGGTCACAGGAAAAGTATTCCTGCGATATCTGAAATTGTTAAATAACATTAGCACAACTTTAAATAATAGACGGAGGAACAAAAACAAACGGAAGACGTGTATTCGGCCCTCCCTCGCAGAAAGGCCTGCTCTTCCCAGTCCAAGCCGACGGAACTGCCCCCGCTTCCGGGCCCACTTTCGAGCCCGGCAGCCAGCGCCCCGTCCCCTTCGTGCATAGAATCAATCGCGCGCCGTAAGCGGATAGCACTCTGCGCCTCGTACGCCGCGTCGAAGACGAAGGGCACCTGCCCGCGCGAATCGGGCGGCGCGCTCGCCGGAACGACGTCGACATCGAGATCCGTGTCGATAGCATCGAGCTGCATGCCAGACGCCGTCACGTTGGTCGCGACGGGCGGCGTCGTCACCGTCGCGCTTGCGTTTCGGCCGAACGCACGCGGATCCGTGATAGCGCTAGTGTAGCTCGAGTACTGCGCAAAGGCCGGGATGGAAGAGATGCTGGGGTGTGCGGCGTAGGCGCCGTACGGCAGAGGTCCAACGATAGGGGCCTGATACAAGATAGGCGAGATGGGAAGCGAAGGGTCGGGGTGTACGGGCACGGAGATAGAGGGACTCGATGGGCCGCCGAAGTACTGCCCTGGCGACGGTTGCGTAGCGCCACTCCCGAATTTGAGAGGGTATAGAATGGGCTGCGCACCCGCGAACGCGCTGGCCGGCTGTCGCGTGTCTCCTTCGAGCGGTTTGTCCATGGTGCGCTGCGATATGGTCGACATGGTTGAGAGCGGGCTTGAAAGCGTCGACCCGGACGCGTCGGAGCCTGGCGACGATGAGGGCAGGCCCTGCATCCTCGGAGGACTCCCAGCCGGGGCGGTAGCCGTAAATGTGCTGTTGCTGCCGCTGCCACCGTGGCCGTTCTCGTCGACCGGACTTCGAAGTCCCGGTTCTTGTGTTAGACCTCGGAGGTCAAGTGCGGACGAAAAGCTCGCGGCAGGGAGCGCCGGACCGACACCCCCCGGAGACTGTCGGAGCTTCTCTTTCTCTTTGCTGCTGCTTTTGCCGTGGGAGAGGCGTTCTCGTCGTAGTGACGCTACGGGCGACGTGTCGCGGAAAAAGGACGCGCGCGTCACAGAGGTGCGGCGGCGACCTTCGGCTGGCCGCCGTCGATTTGCGAGCCCGTGTAGAGCTTGCATGCGCGAGACGAGCGAGAGAGAGCCTGGGTTGGAATTGATCATGTCGATGGGCGAGATGGGCGACGGGAGCTCTTCGTCGCTCATGTCGAGGGGGGAGTTCCTTGCGGGTGGGGGTGAGTCGGGGGAAACAAGGCGGACTTCTGGCCATTCTTCGGTGATCAAATCTTAAGGTACACGAATATCAGACTGGGGGGTTCCAAAAGTCTGCGGAAATTCAGCGAGTAAGTACCTTGGGTATTTGCTGCGTGAATGGAACCGGACAGATGGCAGATACAATGCGACGTGTCCACGGGCTGCCACGGTACCACTTCCTGACGTGATTGGTATCGCATCTAAAAAATTTGATATTGAATCGATAAAAAAAGGCAAAGGTTAACAATTTGACCCCGCATGTACGCAGCGACACGTACGGTTTTGCGGTAGAGCTCGAAAACGCGCGTAAGGCGCGCCGCAGGATTGACGATGATGTGCAGGAATATATCGTTCTAGAAAAACAAGAGATAAGGTTTATTAACATGAACGGATTAAAATTATTTGCCTCCTGCAGCTTGGTCACGACGGCCTCCCATTTCGCGTCGTCGACCTGAGAATGCTGTTGGCTATCAGACTTCCCAGGAAAATCGTCGATGGGATTCGACATGGCCACAATAAATAAATGGCGCGTTACGGATAGCTTTAGGTTGTTACCTAACAGGAATAGCTGGAGAATGTAAAGGTACGGGAGAGTCAAAGGGGGGGTCAGTGAACACAGGAGATGTACGCGCACATCGATCGATTGACGAATGAAGAGAGGGGAGAGCCTGTTTCGCGGCATGCCTACGATATCAATGTCGGGGAAATCATTGAAATGCCGCTGGGATTTGTGCGGTGCGCGTTGGTCTTGCGTCTTGCCCGTGGTCTCCCAGAAGATCTGGACCTATGAAGAATGGAGGGTAACACGAGAATGAACGCCTGAAGCAGACTAAGGGGGGGGGAGCGGCACGGGACGCACATTGACGCCGGGATTTGCGATACGGACTGCGCCTAAAACGCCGGGCAAGATGTGCCGTTGGAGATCTTGCCAGTGCTCCACCATCGGGAGGGAGTTTTCGATGAGCAGGAGGACATGGACGGCACGGCCGGGGCGTACGGCGCCAAAGACTGCAGACGGCGGCAGTTGCGCCATGGAGATGATGCTGGAGCTAGTATATTCGCGGAGCGCGGTGGAAGCGAAGCGAGTAGGGAGAAATATATATTAACAGCGGAGCCGGGAGAGTCGACGGAGAGGATGGAAAGGAGAGGCAAGTCGGAAGAAGCGGAGGGAGGCGGGCAAGACTTGTACAAAGAGCTCAGTATTTCGCGACGGGGTCAGACATCGATGGGGATGACCGATCCAGCTCGATCGTTTGGGCAAGGCGAAAGAAAGGAGTAGTTAATCCTTCCGAGAAGACGCAAGCCTGATTGAGAGTCACGGGAATTTGAACAATGGAATATTGGACCCACAAGATGACATCTGAGAGTAAACAAGAGAGAAGGTCCGTTGAACACGCTTTCAGGGCATCCGAGAGATAAGGAGTGTTTGCGTCTCTCTTTTTGAGTTTTCGAACCGCTCGCGTTGAGAGCAAGAGGATGCGGAAAGCACCGAAAGTCGTGGGTTGTGCGTGTCGTCTAAAGGCAAAAGCAACACGTGCACGAGTCCGTCTCGTCTGCGCGTACCCGACCCGTAGCCATACTACTCATCATATCCAGTAGATCTCATTCCGATGTCCAATCTGATGCCCAATTTACTCTTACTTTACATACACATACGTGTCCCAGGCTCAGCCACCCAATTAGCATCCGTGCGAACTATATCGCCCCATCCGGAAGTCAATGACCTTGAGGCCTCGTCGTTGCCGCCGACGTCGCCGTCGCGCTCGCGCTCGCTCTCCAGCTAGCAATCATGGCCGCCGTCTCTGCCTCCTCGTCGCCCATCACCCAGGTCTCTCAGCAGCCTGCCCATTCAAATCTCCAGCCGCAGCTGCTTACTCGTCTGCTGCTTGACCTCCGCGGCGAGCGCTTTTCTGTCGACCGCGAGACCATAATGAACTTGCCCGAGTCCGTGCTGCTCTGTCTTTTCCCGAATGGACTCGTCCTCAGCAGGCAGAGCATGGCCCTCTCGGACGGGGGCGACAACGAAGAGGACGAGGAGGTCTATGGCGTTGACGTACGTCCACCTCTACCGCGCTTTTGTACCGTGCTAACCATCCCCACACGCTCAAGTTCGATCCCAAATGCTTCGGCTACGTACTCAGCTTCTTCCGGAACGCTTCCGACACGTTCTACGGCACCGCGACGACGCCGGGCCTTTTCGCAGCTCAGCAACATCTCTCCGAAAACGCCCCGTCCTCCGAATTTGGTCCACCTCTGTCTCAGAACCCTCTGCTCATCAAGCAGGCCATCATCGTCCTGCGGGAAGAGCTCGAGTACTTCTCGATCCCACCCAAGGACGAAAAGGCGTCCACGGACGCCAGCGGGACCGCAAACGACGCGCTCCTGGAGATCAAGCGCGAGTGCGGGCAAGTTTTGCTCGACAAGCGCAACATCTTCACTGCGCTCCAACGCAACGTTAATAAGGAAAACAACGTAGCGGAGCAGCACCTGATAGACATGTTGTGCATGAGGTACGCTCTTTTCCCCAGCCCTGTCTCTTGGAAGTACGTCGCTTGTGTCAGATGACTGAGAATGCCATCGGTATCTCCGGTATCGAGGGCGAGTCATGACATACTGTGGACGGTCGTATGACCCGGCTACCTCTCAAACTCCTCACTCACGCCTCCGCGCACAATATATTACCACTGCTGACATTCGTCCTCGTCATCAGCGGCTTCGACCGGGAGGATGTGTGGGGGTTCCGTGCGCTAGAGCCCTCACGGTGTTGCATCTCATCGATTGCTCTCGTCCTGTTGAAAACCGGAATTGTTCACAACGGACCGCCTTATCAGGCAGAACCTGCAGTTACCGTTGACTATAATCAAATGGCGACAGCGCAGAAGCTCCTGCTGTTCTGGCGGAAACCAGCGGTAGGCATTATTGCAATCAGTTACGTATGTGGGACGGGCTTGTAACATTCGTCCTTTTTGTTCTCTAGCGCAAGTGCTGGTGGGACGGCGTAGACGTGGAGCTTACCCGCGCGGGGAAAGATCCGCTCAAAGTGAAGCTTTGGGCACGGCGTGTATGGACATTGGAACTTAGTCTGGTAAGCGCACGGCTCGATGTCTCCGTGCGTGTTTTGCTGATGGTTTCTTCCACGTTCAGATTTAGCACGGCTTCCCCCTCTCGGCTCTCGTCTATTTCACTTTGTACTGCATCGTTTTGCTCCGTTGGAAGTCTTCTCGGCATTTCTTGTTTGCTTTTAATTTCCTGTTTGTTCACACATCGTAGATACCCATACCCAGTCAATGTACGGCATTCTGCCGGCGCATGCCGCCTGCTGCGCTAGATGTGCACGCTAATGGTCATTTTCTCACTATTTGTATAGCGTGGTCGACGCGTGACTTGAGCAAATGACGCGGCTGCAGAAATTATTGATATTGGTGCTGATAGTCTAAACTCGCTGTTACTCAGTCCATCCCGGGTTCCGGTTTTGCTTTCTTCGTTTGTTATCCTCACCAGCGCTAGCGGCGCCATGGCTACGGCGCACACGGCAGAAGCCGTCGACCTCGAAGTCCTTGTCGACCTCGAGCAGCAGTATGGCGGCGTCTTTCTGTGGCCGCATATATCGTTCACGCGCGGCCTTTCTCCCGCAGATTCTACGATGTAGGGTACGAGGACGGCCTGCAGCACGGGAAGATTCACGGCCGGATAGAGGGGAGGGAGCTCGGAAGACAAAAGGGCTTCGAGATGTGGGAGGAACTTGGGTTCTACATGGGCTTCGCGAGGGCGTGGATGGCGGTGTCTGAACGCAGGCAGAACAGCGACAGGTGACTGCCCCTTTGCTCCGCGCCCGGGTGGCCCGTTCATTGACGAGAGCTGGAAGCCGCGTGTTGCACAACGCTAGGCTTCTGCTCGAGCTCGTCGCACAGTTCCCGATGGAGAACCCCTCGCACGGCGACGCCGCGGAGGAGGTCGACATAGCGAAGCTGTTCAATCAGATCCGGTCGCGGTACAAGATGCTCTGCTCTCTCATCGGGGTGAAACCGAGTCTCCGGATCTCGCAGACCACGCGGCAGGGGGAGAGCAACCCGGGGAAGGGGAATATATGGAGAGTGGACAGCGCCGGTAGTCCCGGGGCGGTAGACTACAGCTTCTGACACACGGGGAGTATTCACCTTCTGAGCAATCGGTGACGTTTTCTGAATACAGGCCGACCCCTCCGCCCCTCCGTGCGTCACGCTCACCCCACGGCCATTAATATTAATCTTGGCATGCCCGTGAGCAAAAGTGTATTTTTCAGAAGCCTCTTTGCCTAATGCCCTTATTTGTACTTATTCTCTTTGCCAGCTCCGTATCTGTACACGCGCGCTGCTTATCCCTCCCGCACGCTGGCACTAAACTAGTTTCCTGATCCGATCTAATACAGATTGCAAAATCCTATACTGCTATGCATTGTACAAACTTCTCCTGCGCGATTAATTGCCTTTGCTATCTTCGTCCTTCCCATGGCGTGCTCAGGCCCGTCAATGCCCACAGCAGCCGTTCGTCTCTGCTTGTGGGAATGCTGGGCTGCTCTTCAAGTCGTCCGCCCTCGGCACGTCCAGCGCCGGACTTGCCCTGAAAAAGTTCTGCGGTTTGAAGTACACGTTGAGGTGTTCCACAGGCATGCTAAGCAAATCCGATATATGAGCCATGCCGCGCAACCAAGGAAATTTTTATGGACGTACACGGGCCAGTCCTCGGGGCGCGGAATGTGATTAGTACCTGGGAAGCTTTGCATCAGATCGGAGCTGCTCGTGTAAATGGGAAGAGATGGCCAACCGAGCGTAAGGTATAGTAATATGTCCTCGTTATCTATGTTGGCACCCTCCCTGGCCCACGGGCCAATGGACTCAGCGGGTTCTGACCTCGTTTGCGGGACATATTTGCCGGACGGCCAAATACGAGAGCCATCCGGGCCTTCCTTGTCCTTCACGACCCACAACGCTTTCGTCCCGAAGAGAGCGCGCTTTTGTACCCAGCTGTTCTCTTTCGCAAGGAGCGTCTGTACGGCACCCTTCATCATGATGCCGTACCCAGGTGTGGCACCCGAGCTGTAGTGGGGCGCCGAGTTCGGATTCACGATACGCCAGCGGCGGTCTCGCTCGAACGAGTAGTCGCGCACACCTTCCGTCGATGTCTTGAGGATCTTCGATTCCGTCGTGAACGCGTTTCCTGCAAAGTTGTCCGCAGAGCCCACGGGCGACGGTTCAGGGACGACGTCGACCTCGAGTACACTGTTATTCAATCCGTCGATCATCGGATCAACTCGTAGAGAGAAGAGATGCTGGTGGTAGTGTGCATTGACGCCCTTCGCGACCTCGGTCCCGTACGGGTTCGCTTCGTTGTTGTCCTTGACATACACCTGAAGAATACCTGTCAGGCGGACCTCGAACTCGACGGTGCCGTCCTGGTAGAAGCGGTAATTCCAAATGTATTCTACAGCAGGCATTGATAAGGCTGCAGCTAGGCACGATGAAGGAGGAAGGACTTGCCGTAGTTGGCCAAAGTACAGCACATGCTGACTACGAGACGTCTCCTGCGTGCGGCGAATGAGCGGCCCCCAGGACGGTAATCGCTGTGCTTCCAGAGAATGCCGTCATCCTCTTCGTGAATGCATATGGCGCTCTTGATTTTAATCGCGCTTCCGTCGTGACCAACGAAACAGCCAGGCTATGAGAACGTGAGTTAAAAGGCTACAGACCGGTTTCGTTTTGCGTACAAGATAGTGTATGGTTCCAACGCAATCACAGCCCAGAGACAGGTCATTTGCCATGGTTCCCATACCATACTCGCCGCTGAAGAAGAGAAGGTTTAGAACATGGGTGAAGCAAACGAGAAGGTCATTAATGAACTAACGTATCAAACGCAAATTTTCTTGGGTGAGGGAATTCAGAAGCAGCATACGGTACCACCATCTCCGCCAATGAAAGGCGGTAAAATACTGGACGAATAGTACCCTCATCATTGTAAGTGACAGTAGATATCGCAACGCCTTCGCGGTGCTGGAAAGCTTAAATAGATGATATCAGCAAGTGCCAGTGATTACCGACCCTCCATAATAATGTAAAGCGTACCAATGTGCATTTTCCATTTCTGCCATTCGAGCTCGTGACCATTCATCTTGAAACTTACGCCCTCCGGCTGAACGATATGCAGTGGTTTAATGTCTTTCCTGGCATTATAATTGTCACCGATAAGGTCAGGGAGGAAATCGAATCTCTCCAATGGCGGGGGAATTCGTTCGCGCTTCGCATCGACGTAATTATCACCTTCGAGCAGTTTCGGGTATATGTCTTCCGTAGATAGTTTGCCATCGGCGTTGCGGTGGGGCGGGAAGTCGATGTGGATTACCTTTGATGAGTTGGAATCTACGATCGGGACGAAATCCTAGAAGGTCACACTGTAAGTTATCCCTGCGCAGTCATAGTTTTATACGGCTAGGCCCGAGCCGCGTACCAAGGGGTGGGCGTACAAGTTTTCGTGTTGGGAGAATCGAGCGAAGAGTAGTGCCTGTTGAATACGTTTATTACTTGGGAAACGATCGTCGTAGCCAATGGCCCAGCCATCGCACGCAATTTGCTCAGCGGAGACGCCTGTATGCGTGTGAGCACGACCGATAAAGGCGCCAGTGACCTGGGGCCGTGTACTCACCCACTGCTTTTGCTAATGCGATGACGCGCTCATCCTTCTTGACAATTTCTTCTGCCTGAGAGAGTTCCTCGACGGAAATTTGCGGCTGAGTTCCCTCTGGGAGCTTCTCGATGCCGTCTACAACCCACTTGTCGTCCTTGAATGAAAGAACAATGTTATATGCGTCACTGAACGAGGCGGCTCAGCTGATGCTAGGAAGTAACCAAAGCGAAATAACCGCCCTACCCGGTGACCAAGTCGATGAACTAATCGAAGCGGAAGGAAGGTACGTTACTTATGAATGGGTCCAGTTCACGGCAGCAGCCGGACGACTCACATCTGATTCAGCTCTCCTGATGAGCACCGGCGGAGCATTGCCCGGTTGTTCTCCCGTCTTAAGGGGGATTCTAAGGAAGGCTAGTACGTCTTTCTTGGGTGGTGGGATCATGTTACTCGTAATGAACTTGAGTGCTTTGACCGGAGTGTTCTCCGCAACATAAGCACGGGCCGCCAGGGACACGGCGGCCAGCTGAGCAAGGGTTTAATTGGTGAGACGATATTTCTGGCGAGGTCCGCAGGAAGAGCTGATAGTCACACCTCATCGGCACTCAGGGGGTCTAGAGGATGGCTGTAAGTAGACAAAGGTGCATTCTCGGTCGGCAACTTTTGGACTGCGGTCGCGGTTGCAGGCGCTAGCTTCGCGGTGTCTTGGGCAGCGGTAAGGTTGTCGGCCATGACGCCAAGAAGGAGGAAGGTGAAGAATGAGCGTGAACGCGCAAGGCATCTTATAGCAAGGTCAGCTGTAGGCGAATAGTTCACCGTCCGGACTCCGCACCCGTTCGGGATCATGCTCGGGGTCGCGGTGATAAGATGGGCGCACGTGATAACGATAAGAATTAATGATATGGTCTAGCTCTTATTCAACAATTCAGTATTGACCTTTAAAGAATCCGGTACGATACGAGCCCCTTGTTGCGTCTTGAATCCGGTGGTCCCGTTATATCTACTTGGGAGATCGCGTTGCTTTGTGTATAATAGAAAATATAGTACGTCAATCTCACTATTAATACGTATTGATGATCGCCGCCGCCTTAGCATCTCTCTGCCTAACGAACGGTTTATACGAGTGTGTGAAAAGTATAGGCAAGAGCCATTGCGGGTAAGCCCTTCAACAAAAGAGGAAAGAAAGGGGGATGCGGAAATTGTCGGAAAATATACTGTGCTTCTTTTTGAGTCAGTGATAAGCTGTATCGCATCCCTCGGACCAGCGAATTTGGGAAAAGGACGTCCGGCACTCCGTCGAGCTTCTTTACTTCACCGTAAGTGGGGTTTAAGCACATGGCGACTAGTACTCTGGAGGAGCTATCTGACTTTTCGACCATCGACGGTCCTCGGCTGGTGTAACTGTAGCCTCCATCTACAAGGGCACTGAAGATAAGTATGCGTAGCGAAAATTTCAGATTGCTTCTGCTGAGATGTTACACATGTTCGTGCCATACGACAAAAGGTAAGAGGATTTAGGGGTGAACCAAGTGGGAGAAGAAGGAAAACAATTTAAACAAAATATTATGCGCACGTCACGTGGTTAGACGCGTCGGCGGCGGCGACATGCAGGTACGAACACCCGGGCCTACTCAGTTGACCACCATCCAAGAAATCTGCTCTTTGATCATCGTCCAATCATGTCACAGGCAACTCAGAGACCCGTCGTTTTCTTTGACGTCAACATCGGGGAAACTCCTGCTGGGCGTATGAAGATGGAGCTTTTTAACGACATCGTCCCAAAGTCAGCTGCGCAGTATATTCTCCACCGAGCGCTTACTTAGAAGGGGCCCCGTATTCAGGACAGCCGAAAACTTTAGGCAACTGTGTACGGGAGAATATAGGTGAGTTGAAGGGGGCCTAGCATCGTGCCCCTGTCTCTGCCAGAGTCGCGGTATGGCGTCCATTACTCCAAAACTTTAGGCACTAAACGTGGGCTTCCGCGATGCTGCGGCCAGGTTGAACTCTCGTCCTCAAGGGTACAAAGGCGCCATCTTTCATCGGTGCGCTTTCCAGCCTACGTCATGATTCCTTCTGCGAACTGACGGCGAACTTCACGCGTTCTGCAGGGTGTAAGTCGCACATTTGGTTAAACCCTCTTACGGACGCTCACAATCACACAGGGTACCGAGCTTCATGTGCCAAGGTCTGCAGTCGAAGCTTTGTTAGATCGCTTTGACTTTCATATGAACGCATTGCTTTCAAGGTGGTGATTTCATAAAAAGCGATGGCACCGGATCGTTTTCGATTTACGGTGACAAATTTCCCGTTTGTTTACTCCATTTCAATCACAAGAAGCGAAAGGGGCTTAGAACATTTCCGCGTTTAGGACGAAAATTTCGAGGTGAAGCATACCGGACCGGGTTTGTTGTCTATGGTGCGTTGTGGAGCAGTTACTTGGGCATATATCCTTCTTGAACGAGCCTTAGGCAAACTCCGGACCGAATACAAACGGCTGTCAGGTAAACCGCTTGCTTCCGTGCTTAATGGCTATGACAGTCCGGTGAACTAACCTGCCCGCTCTATTTTAGTTCTTCATTACGACGGAAAAATGTGATTTCCTGGATGGGAAGCACGTTGTATTTGGGAAGGTTATAGACGGGATGTTGACGCTCCGAAAGATTGAGAACGTCCCCACAGGGCCGAACAACAGGCCAAAGCTGGCCGTCAAGATCGTCGGTATGTTTTCGATTCTTGTTCGCATGCCATAAGTTGTCCGTGTTTGATTCAGGCGCGCTTTTCAGAATGCGGTGAAATGTGAAGTAAAATTTCGGCACGCTTTGTTTCCTGTTTTTCAATTCGTAAATGTTTAGTATTCTAGAAACATGTAACTTCTAAGCGCTTGTCACCAAACAATGCTTGATAAACTTTCGCGTCTCGTCCATCATTACGATTTACCCACCCGCAACACACGATGACGCCCAAAGTGGGTGCGGCCCGCGTCGAGGCTCGGCTCGCGCCACCAAGGTTGCGGTCACTGGTGACCCCCCGACTCGAGAAACACACCCGCACAACATACAGACCGCCGAAGAGAAGAGGAGAAGTTGTATTAGCCACAGGTCATTGCTAGCCCGAACGCTTAGGGCGCGTCTGGTCTGCTCGTTACTGCAGTTATCGGGTTCTGGACATACGCTCGTCATCGGCCCAGGAAAACTCCCGAGTGAGTCTTCAAGAGCTTTTTGCCCACAAAGTGCGCCCTCCTTGAGCTAGATTTTTCGTTTTATTTGCGTCTACTCCACCGCCCCCATTTCGTCATTCCGTCGTGTGCCTTTACATGTGCTCGGCGCGTTCCTTCACAGGCAATCGTGTTTGTATAACTGACCATTGCCTCCGTCTCTTTCGAACATGTACAGGAGACCAAAATTCAACTCTTCTTTGCAACGACTGCCCGGGCTGTATCTTGACAAGAACTTGAAGGTTGTCTTTTATATATATTGTACGGCTGCATCCAGCATCTCCTTCGACCACCCATTCGCAGACCATGCCTGATGCAGCCTATCCTGCATTTCGCCCTCACTCTTACGAGTCGTCCGACTCTGAGCGCCTGAGACGGGCAGCCTCCTCTCCCCAACTCGTTCGGGCCCGTGCAAGGAGCAACTCGGCGTCGTCTTCTGCGTCTCTGACGGCCACGGAGGACAACTATTCGCATGTATACGAGCGAATGTCGGCATCATCATCGCACTTCCCGCTGGTGTACCCGCCGGCATGGGCATTTCCGGTCCCTTCCTCCGCGGTGCCTGCTGGAATGGACGCAACTGCAAGCGGTCCGAGCGACGAGTCCGGAAGTGAGGGTGAGCGGGAAGGCGACGATCTTATTTTTGTGTCAAGAGCGTCATCTTCGACGAGTCTGAGCTCGGGCGTACGTTCTCGGAGAGGTCCGGCACGAAGGAGGGAAGCGGAGACACCGCGGATGGTAACGACCGCGCGAGGGAAGCCATGTGCTGGGGAAACCGAAACGGAGATAGATGAACTAGTGAATGGCTCCCCAATATTTCCCTTGAGTGCGTGTTTCGCTGATCACTCTTGTTGCAGCCTGCTCGACTGCCTACGTCCAGAATCGTGAAAAGATCCCCTCCCCTAATACCGTTGGCCATTGATTTCCTTGTTCCTTGTTCATTCGAATTTTCCCGGCTGCTTTCGATCGTTCCGTCGCTTTTTGGGATTGTATATAATATTCACCACGCTTTCTATCCACACTCTTTGCCAAGTGGTGTACAACTTTCCAGCATCGATTTTATCATTTGTGCTTTTTGGGTGAGTAGGTCATCACTCATGTGCGACTATTTATCTGAAAACAACGCTCTTTAGGCTATACTAACTGGATTCCAGTGTCTGGCATTGACCACGGGTCTGCTCTGGCGCTGGAAGGCCTACTACACGACGCTTCCTACGCTTATCCGGCTTATCGCGCTGCAGTGCATCTGTTGGCCGGCTACGCACTTTACGCTCCTGTTCTTCGACCATACGCGACGGCCGGTCGCATGTTGGGCGCTCATAGGGACGACGACGTGCATTTCCCGCAGCGTGCAGCTCTGGGTGACGAGCAACCTGTACATGCCGGTGCCTGCGGGCGACGGGAAGGTGCTGCGGGCGGAGGGAAGACTGGGACCGCGCCGGTGGGACTGGGCGGAGGTGATAGTGAAGTGTGTACTTCCCGCCGGGTTGATGTACTTTATCACGGCATGGGCAATGATGCTGCGGGATGAATTGAGGGGTTATCGTTAGTGACCCGCTATCTTGCATTAATTCTACCTTGTGTGTATCTCGCGTCCGCGCCAGAGGGAACGGTTTTATGTCATCGACTCCTCGGGTGTACCGTGTCGACGCGCGCCGATTTGGGTAAGCCGCGCGATCAGCGGTACCCGTGTTGGCGGCCCAGTCACGATGTTCGGAGCCCGGGCGGATCTCTTACATATAGACAGACGGCGCTCTCCATGCATGGCCCCCACCAGAGCAGCCTCTCTCAGTCCGCGTCTCCATGCTCGTACACAATAACCACCTCGGGCTCGGTCGTCGCCTCGTCTCGCGGTCGCGTCGCGTCGGCGCCAGCAACCACCACCGACACGCCCACTCCGGACGCGTCGTCATCGGCGTACGTCGCGAAGACCCCGGCAGAATATGGGAGCGGCGCTGCCCGCTCACTCCGGACGCGGTCGAGCGGCTCGTTCACGACGGCTTCGACGTTCTTGTCCAGCCATGCGAACGCCGCGTCTTCAGGACGGACGAGTTCGTCAAGGTGAGCACGGTCTCGCCTATGTTGCAGACCCGACTGACCAGCATCCGAAGGCTGGTGCAACACCCCACCGCACCTTGGCTCCCGCGCATATATTGCTCGGAATCAAGGAGACACCACTTAACGAGCTCCTGACCGACCCCGTCCCTTCCTCGGGTCTTCCGAGAACACACCTTATGTTCTCGCACACACACAAGGGACAGGAGTACAACATGCCCCTACTGTCTCGCTTCCTCGCGGACTTCGTCTCTGACTCTGCTCCAGATGCGGCTAAGCTGCTCCCAACATTGATTGACTGGGAGTTGCTCACGGATGCGAGCGGAAAGAGGACAGTAGGTTTCGGGTGGTACGCCGGAGGTGCGTCGACGTTTCCTACTCTGTTGGAAAGTTATTTATCGTTGTATTAGCTGCCGGCGCCCTTGAAGGCCTCATTTCAACTGCACACCTGCATCTTTCACTCGGGGTAGCCTCCCCCTTCCTTGTTAGTACACTCCGCACTAGTCTGTCTACTGTTCGACTTACGCATACATGGTCGTTTACGACGTGACAGGGAACTCCTAGACCCCACACAGCACCCCTTCTCGTGCTATTAAAGTCCCTTAAGCATATAGGTGGCATAATTTCGAGAGAAGGAACCCCCAGGAGCATGGGCCCCTTTGTTATCGTCGTCACAGGGTACTTTTATTTTTAGGTGGTAGCCAAGTCTGCCAATGACTTATTGACCCTGATTCCTCTACAGGTCAGGCCAAGTTTCTGCCGGCGCGCTTTCCCTCCTGCGCGAGACTCTACCCACACAGGATATCTCGGTAGGAGAACTGCCGAAGCTTGTTGAGGATCCCGGTTTGTTATTTATGTTATTCCGCACGGACTATTGTAACTGACGTTCTCCTGGGATCTTTGGAAACTGTATTCTCAAAGCAACACCCCTGAATAAGGTATTCCCATTATTTTAATGATCATTTCAGGCCACCGACAAATAGTCGTACAGATTTACCTCCTTCACGCAACGCAAGACACCTACCTCTTTCATCAGGTCTCCGGTGAGCGAGCGAGTAGAGCGGCGTATTACGCTGACCCTTCGGGTTATGAGTCCCGTTTTCACGAACTCGTAAGTGCACAAAATATTATTGACTGTATGGTGCTGAATTCCGTCGCAGATTGCCCCGTACACCACACTCCTCATAAATGGTGTGGGTTGGACTCCTTCCTCGCCTCGTCTCATGAGCGTGGAGCAGACTGTTGATGCGCTCACGCGCGTGCAGAAACTTCGCGAAGAGTTACAAAGCAGAAACCGGAGCGCTAATCTAGGATCGGAGGACGTCATGAAAGGCAGGTGCCAGAGCTTTGCGGACGTCAGCTGCGATATCGGAGTATGTCCTACATCTAAACCAATCGCAAGTCCTCGTTATAAGACAACTAACCTTGGTCTAGGGTGGTCTCGAGTTTCTCCCGCGCTCTTCAACTTTATCCGAGCCATTTTTTTCCATTGACCTTCCGTCCGCATTTCCGAATATGTCTCCCCCTCACGCAAGCCTCCCACCGTTGCAAATAATGTCCGTTGACATCCTCCCAACTGCTCTACCACTCGAAGCGAGCACATCATTCAGCAAGGGAATCCTCCCCTACGTGCGGGGCGTAGCGAGAAGATACGGCAAAGACAACAAGCTGGGATCAGGAAAGGACGGCGAAGCAACGGAATTGCAGGACGCTCTCGAGCGAGCAACAATTGCTTCGGCAGGCAAACTGCGTGAGCGGCACCAGTGGCTGGAGAAATCTGTTAATACGTCCAGACAATTGCAAAGTAAGGACAGCTCAGAACGAAGAAGCCTGAATCCTTTGCCAAAGAAGAAAATACTTCTCCTTGGCAGTGGAATGGTTGCCGGTCCAGCTGTCGACGAGATTTGCCGACGCTCTGATGTAGCCTTGACTATAGGTAATGTTTCTTTACCTCCTTAACTTACTGTATACCAGATATTTCTTTCTTTTAGCAAAAATTTATCTGCGAGGGTGTAACTAAAGATTCTGTTTGTAGCGAGCGATCAGCCATTGCGCAATGCATTTTTATGCCAGGGACATCCGAATGCGACGTCTGTTGTTGTCGACATCTCGCGCCATGAAATGGTTGCAGACCTTATCCGAAAGGCGGATGTTGTAATTAGGTATGTGGAGGTTTGCGTTTACCATTGGCTGGGCATACCAAGTATAGGGAATGATAACTGATCAGCAAAAATCAGTCTTCTTCCAGTACCTCTCCATCCTGCCGTGGCCGAACTTTGCATTGAGCATGGTAAACATCTCATCACTGCATCGTATATATCTCCTGCAATGCGGGCTCTTCATGAGCGGTGTGTTGGTTTATTCATATGTCGTTCCCACTCTCTTATTTTATTTTCTACAGGGCTGTAAGCTCGGGCGTCCTTTTACTCAACGAGATTGGACTGGACCCAGGTATTGATCATTGCTCTGCTTTCGCCCTCCTCTCAGATCTTCGTCGTGCGGGGAAGAAGATTATATCCTTCACTTCTTTTTGTGGCGGTTTACCCGCACCTGAGTGTGCTGACGTTCCTCTGAGATACAAGTTCAGCTGGAGCCCACGTGGGGTATTAAGCGCAGCACTGAACGATGCAACCTTCCTGGTCGACGGAAAAGTGCGCAAACGTTTTCTTAAACACTCTTCCAGTCATTGATTCCTATTAGACGCGAAGAGTGTCCGGCCAGCACCTGCTTAGCTCGAATATTTCGAATCTTCCGGTATCGACTGTGCTTCAACTTGAAGGTCTCCCGAATCGGGACAGCCTTTCGTATTCGTCGACGTACAGCCTACACGAGCAAGAAGGACTAAAGACGCTTTTCAGGGGGACACTTAGGTTCGTCACCGGTTAAGTTTTTTATGAGCCCTGGCACAATGGTCTTTTCGGGTAGTTGATCTTCCAATTAGGTATCCTGGGTTTAGCCAACTACTTTCGAGCTTCAAGCAACTGGGGCTCTTGGACATACATCGTACCTTGCAAATCAATTCCTATTCAGACCTCATTCGCGTCTCCGTCGAAGATCTTACTAACACCGCTATCACTCAACCCTCGTCGATGCTCTCTGCACTGTCTGACCTTGTCCCTGGTTGTGACGCCAAAGAGCTATATGAATCTATTGCTTGGATTTCCCAAACCAATGACGATTGCGTCCTCCCCCCACCTAAGACACCCACCCCCGTGATCGATCTATTCACCACGCTACTCTCACATAAACTTGCCTATGAACCACAAGAGAGGGATCTTGTTGTCTTGCATCACGAAGTTATCACATCCGCGCATGGCTCCCCAGAAGGCTCCCGCGATGAAATTCACCATTCCGCACTGGAAGTTTATGGGACGCCGGAGCATTCAGCTATGTCCTTGTGCGTCGGTCTTCCCGTGGCGATGGCTGCCCTGAGGGTTCTCGATGATGGCTTCAAGGCAGCGGGTGTTCGGGGTCCGGATGATCCTGCTATGTACGAATATGTACTGCAGGGAATCCAATCAAGGGGGCTGGATATGAGGCATGGACAGAGGAACTACGCCGAAGGTAGAAGTGTCGAAGAGAGGTTAAGGAAAGTTTGGGCCTGAAGTGGGAATGTCTTTGTTTTCGGTCATATTATGCGCCTGTACATGTAATCCTAATTACAACCTGGAATTCCGTGGATCCGGGATATATGTAGTTTTAGCATTTAACCAACATAAAGCTTTAGTTTAGTTTCATAATGGAGTCGATTCTAGCTTTTTGGATCTTTCTCCTGAAGGGCACAAGAACGGTGTAACCGAAAAGGAACGTGGATAAGACATATTTAAACTACGAGCAGAAGCAAATTAGCTGGTCATATACATGTAGCAACGTTGACTGCTTACCCCAACAGAAAATCCTGTCCTATGCTTCACGCAGAGCCTTTGGACATAAATTGCCTGTGCAATATGAACTACCCCAGAGGCGAGACAAAAGACCTTAAGAACGGTACGTCCTCCGACGATTTTGAACAACCACTGAGCAACTTCGTTTTGCGGAGTGAAGAACGAAGATGAGATGAAGGTACACAGCAGTGAAAAAAGAGGAAGTCCCATCGTGTAGACTCCACTCGGCAATTCGAATGATGTTATTTGTGGCGACTTGCTCTGTGTCTTCAAGTTAGGACAGTAGTAATGGATACATAATCATGAGAATCAAGACTAACCATGCCAAGCGACTCCTGGGCGTCCGCTGCCATAGCCAGGAGACGGGGCTTGACTTCCTCATATCCAGCAAGCGGAGGATTAAAGACCACTCGGACTTGTTTTTGCTCGTCACCCTTTCCGTCTAGCTTATACGACAAAGTCATGCCCTGTAATAGAGAAAAAAGAGTTAGATTCGATAGCTTATCTGGATTGAGATGCAGAAGGGCAAAATACAAACTTTGGTGTCGATTGAAGTCATTCCTGCACTGACGACTTTCTCCCCCACCTTCCCCCAGTACTTTACATATGCGACGAGAGTGTCGGGATGATTAGACATGTACATACACAGAAATTTCGACTTCTCTGCAACAGGATCCGACATGACGGAATGCGCGCAGATCAGATGGCGAACTTAAGGAGGACATGCTGGCTGAATCGTTTTTAGCTGAGTATGATATTCTTAAAATATATGTCACGTGTATAGTGACTAAGCACATATGGTGCAATGATTGCGTGATAGATGCACGGACCAAGTCACGTTACTCACTCCCGGCTAAAGAGCCAGTACAGAACATATAAGGATAAGTCCTACTCTTATAT